>SKCR01038059.1:0-110019 GCA_019454045.1 Zanthoxylum bungeanum
GAATCACTTGGTCCTGGGGGAATGTTACGTCCCCAGTCCAAAGACAGACTCGGTGGGACATCGCTCGACCCCGAGCAGTAAGAATCACTTGGTCCTGGGGGAATGTTACGTCCCCAGTCCAAAGGGGCAGACTCGGTGGGACATCGCCCGACCCTGAGCTGTAAGAATCACTTGGTCCTGGGGGAATGTTACGTTCCCAGACCGAAGGGCTGACTCGGTGGGACGTACCCCGACCCCGAGATGAGAAAGACATTTGGACCTGGGGGAATGTTACGTCCCCAGACCGAAGGGCTGACTCGGTGGGACGTACCCCGACCCCGAGCTGAGAGAGGCACTTGGGCCTGAGGGAATGTTACGTCCCCAGTCCGAAGGGCTGACTCGGTGGGACGTACCCCGACCCCGAGCTGAGAAAGGCACTTGGACCTGTGGGAATGTTACGTCCCCAGTCCGAAGGGCTGACTCGGTGGGACGTACCCCGACCTCGAGCTGAGAAAGACACTTGGACCTGAGGGAATGTTACGTCCCCAGTCCGAAGGGCTGACTCGGTGGGACGTACCCCGACCCCGAGCTGAGAAAGGCACTTGGACCTGAGGGAATGTTACGTCCCCAGTCCGAAGGGCTGACTCGGTGGGACGTACCCCGACCCCGAGCTGAGAAAGACACTTGAACCTGGGGGAATGTTACGTCCCCAGACCGAAGGGCTGACTCGGTGGGACGTACCCCGACCCCGAGCTGAGAAAGGCACTTGGACCTGGGGGAATGTTACGTCCCCAGATCGAAGGGCTGACTCGGTGGGACGTACCCCGACCCCGAGCTCAGAAACGCACTTGGACCTGGGGGAATGTTACGTCCCCAGTCCGAAGGACTGACTCGGTGGGACGTACCCCGACCCCGAGCTGAGAAAGGCACTTGGACCTGGGGGAATGTTACGTCCCCAGACCGAAGGGCTGACTCGGTGGGACGTACCCCGACCCCGAGCTGAGAAAGGCACTTGGACCTGGGGGAATGTTACGTCCCCAGACCGAAGGGCTGACTCGGTGGGACGTAACCCGACCCCGAGCTGAGAAAGGCACTTGGACCTGGGGGAATGTTACGTCCCCAGTCCGAAGGGCTGACTCGGTGGGACGTACCCCGACCCCGAGCTGAGAAAGACAAAGTGGTCTCGGTGGAATGAAATCCAGCCCCGAGTCGATTAATCAAGTGGCCTCGGCGGAACGAATCCATCTCCGAGCCGATTAATCAAGTGGCCTCGGCGGAACGAAATCCAGCCCCGAGCACTGGTTAATCCTTGGGACTTATTCAGATGGGAAGTGTATCCACCTTTGAAGCCCTACCGAATCTGGCATGGGCGTCCCTCTGCCAGACCGGCGAAAAACAAAAACAAGATTCTGGAAAATAAAATAAAAATGCGGGGGTGACTTAACACTTATCCCAAGACAAAAACGTTTCGCAAGCATAAACAACAACATGGATGCCTCAAAACAGCGTCGCGTCTGAGGTCTCCAAAACATAATTCTGAATCTTTCAATTCAGTGTCCCGGCGAACCAGGATTCGGATCAGAAGAGCGTTTGAATGGTAAGGGCACATCCTCTACACGTCGGGTCACTGGGGAGCCTGTGTATTGTATGAGGGCTCCTCCTTACCACGCTGGAGCAGGCACACGCTACAGGGGCACAACGCATCCCCGTGTTGCGCCTCTCTCGGATCCAAATGATGAATGGATCAAAGAGTGTCCGGGATACTAAGGGTATATTCCTCCTTAGGTCCGGCATCACTGGTGCTAGCAATCGCCACAGGGGCATAATCATCCCCCGTGCTATGCTTTCTCACGGATCCATTACATCGGGTAAGTGAGGATCTGAGAGTGTTTCGAAACATTAAGGGCATATTCCTCCTTATGTTCGGTAACACTGGAGCAAGCAATCGCCACGGGGGTATCACCCCTCCCCGTGCTATGCTTCTCACGGATCATATGCATCGAGTATGTCCCTGAATATTCTGAGGACCCCGAGCTTGAGAGACATTTGGTTCTGGGGGAATGTTCCGTCCCCATGCCAATGAGCATGACTCGGTGGGACGTAACCCGACCCCGAGCTGTAACAAACATCGATCTCGGCGGTACAAGAGCAGACCCGAGCCGGAAAGAGGCATCGGTCTCGGCGGTACAAGAGCAGACCCGAGCCGGAAAGAGACATCGGTCTCGGCGGTACAAGAGCAGACCCGAGCCGGAAAGAGGCATCGGTCTCGGCGGTACAAAAGCAGACCCGAGCTGGAAAGAGACATCGGTCTCGGCGGTACAAGAGCAGACCCGAGCCGTAAAGCAAATATCAAAACCATTGTGTGAGCCATCACAAACAAGCATAATCAAATGTCAACCTAAGTCAGAAGAAGTTTTACTCACCTTTTGGGATCCGTTGCCTTACTTGCAACTCTACAAGGGTCACTACAAGCAAAACTCTTCTTAATACATCATCTCTGCATCTCAGCATTCCACGCATCCGACCGAATGACTTCCGCTATCAACTTGGTTGACCTCAAAAACCGAATGGTCTATGTACACACTGAGATAGCCTTCTTTTACCAAGTCTTCCACCTGCTCTCGCAGGTCTCTGCACCCATTCGTGGCATGTCCCCTTGCGTTATGGCAGATACCATATGCCCTACTATTTCCCTCCTCAATCGGGAACCTCCTCAAATTAGGTTCGGCTAACAGACATTTATCCTGGATTTCCCGAATTATCTGGTGAAATCCCTGACGATCGGTGATTTCCATCTTCTGCCATCGTCTTACTACGCGAGCTGCTTTTTGTTGAGTTCCCCACAGACGGCGCCAACTGTTGACGGTGGATTTTGGTCTCGGGGCAACGTGGGAATATCACCTCCGAGGTAATCCTCCTTCAATAGTGAATTTGTTTGGTTTATGGGGGACCAAAGGCAAACTTAGCGAGAGACAGATAAACACACCAATCGACAAAGAGATTTAACGTGGTTCGGTGGATTTTGGATCCGACCTACGTCCACGGACAAGAACATGATGGTACTTTTTATTACTCCAATACGCTTCTCAGATCTTTTTGTGTTTACAAATCAGACCTTGATGATTCTGATCACTGATCTTTTATGATGCCTTCAACTTGTTCTTTTACACTCACTCTACCCTCCTATTTATAATGGTGAAGAAATCAGATTCCTATTTGTACAAGAATTCCTAATTGGAGATGGTCTCCTTTTCCTATCAGGATTCCTAGTCAAAATTATTCCCTTTTCCCATAAGGATTCCTAATTAAAACTACATTTATTTCCTTTATCCTATTATGATATTAACTTTATTACTTTACCCCATTAAAGTAGGACAACTTATCCCTTTTTCCGCAAGAATATGATGCTTTATCTTTCTGAGCACGCCTCGTCATGTGCTCTGTCTTCATGAGGTCGGTCATGACAATCTTTTATGCTGAGAGTGTTTCTGCCGACATTAGAGTGCTCGGTCATCCGAACCAAAGTGGTCGGTCTTTACATGTTGTGGTCGGGTCGGCTTTGATGATCTCAACCAGTCAGGGAATTACCCTTCTGTCCTCGTCGTGCTGCCTTAAATGTCATAGTGCCTGAAAACACCATCAACAGTTTCTTTTTGTAAACTTATAAATCTATTCTTGATAGTAATAGATCAATTCGGTTTTTTCCTCAAAAACACTCTAAAGTGATCAGAGAATCACAACACATATTGGCCAAGTGGTCCTCACTATCATCTGTATAAATGTGGCTATCTATTTTGTTATATGTGGATTTGATCGATGGAACGAGTGACAGAGACAGATTTATTTTTTCTAGAACTATGGAAATGATCACATATAACTCAAAAACTTTCAAAAAATTTTAAAATAACCCAATTTTTTTAAAAAAAATTTACTAAGTGGAAAAAAAAAATTCTGACCAAAATGTTGTTCTTCTCTAAGTTCCTTTCTCACTTTTTATTGACGGTATGCAACAACAGTAAACACTGGGCACCTGAACAAACACGGGCAACCCAATGATATTGGGTTTCTGAGAACCTGTGTGGTCGTCGGGCTTCCGTTCAGATATTTAGGATATGTTTGGTGGAGTATTAATGCTAGCGTTTTAACGCTCCAACAAACAGGTAAGTTAACGCTAACGTTAACGTTCATACAATCATAATCTCACAATATGAAATTATTTATTGACGTCAGTTTATACTCTAGTGTTTGTTTCATAGCTTATAAACTAACTTATACTCTCTGACATTACTCTCTACCAAACGCACCCTTAAACAAAGAGAGAAAGGAACTTCCAGAAGAAGAGAATTTTGGTCAGAAAGTAATTATTTGTTAGTCAATGCTCTTCTTCCGGAAGTTCCTTTAATCATATCACAAATTTCTTACTTGTTGCCCTCCAGCTTTAGGCCAAAGTGAATGTGAGGAAAATGTGCCCACTGCATAACAAATTTGACTTAGGTCGATATATTTATCACCATATTAATTAATAAACATAAATAAAATACAATCAATTAATAAACACATTCAAAGAGCTAGCATATTTTCGAACCCCAAAGCTCATATTATTAGGGAATCATGGCCTTATAACTGTCCAATCTATTCCATGTAGATATTGTATTTTAAGCTTCCTAAATGTATATTACTTTTAATGCACTCCCTATAAATGATGATGGATAAAAGGGTTTGCCAATGAAAAAACTTAATTTTAAAATTCTTAACCTCTAACAGTATGACTTCAATTAGGGGTGTTCGCGGTGCGGTTCGGGTTGGTTTTTTTCGTTTTTTTCCTTCAAACCGCGCGGGTTGGTGGTTTGGGAAATTAGAAACCGAAACCGCAAATTTGATAAGGAAAACCGCGGCGGTTCGGGTTGGCGGTTTAGCGGTTGATTATCACTGTAAATAACTCTAGATAGTACAAATCAAGATATCGGTTAAGATTTTAATGAGACTGATACCTTTTGATTCTTCTAGTGTTACAGAGTATGCCATATGTTTTTCTTTCATGTAATGCTCTAAACTCGTTTTATTATTATCATTTTAATTAACTTGCTTAATTAATTAACAGAAGCTTACATTTTTTGCTGCTGTGCTAAAAGCTTCTCTGTGGCTCATTTCTGGATTACTGGCCTTAATCCTTTGTATTTCTTCCCTGCAAATTAAGAAATGGTTAATTCAAGCCCAAATCTTGGAAATGCACTCTTTTGTAGGGTGACCAAAAGTTTTAAGTTCTCTCATCTGCATATATATATGGGAGATGATGCTCTTTTAAATAGCTAAAAATAAATTTAATTTATTCGAAGCACAAATATTTAGATTATCCCAAAATATAGCTATCTAATAATCAAAGTGTGGACGATTCCTGATTTATAAAATTATGTCATGAATGATTTGGTCTGCTTATGGCCATATACCTTACATGCGCAGGTTCTCCAGCACACTTATAGATGAGGAAAATCCTGATCCTAGTCGTTTTTTTTTTTTTTTTTTTTTTTTTTGGAAACGATGGAAACCCCGTCACCAAACCACCCATTCTGGGCCGTGGCGCAGGTAAAACCACCGGCTGTCCCAGGCTCTTACAAGAAGTGCACCTCCTGAATTCGAACCCAGAACCTCAAGGTGAGATCCTGAACCCTACACCACCAAGCCACACCCCTTGAAGATGATCCTAGTCGTTTATATTATCCAAACCAAACTTATTAGGCGGGATTAACATATCACGTCGTTCATACTCCTATCGATAATATTTTGACATATACACGTTCGTTTTAAAATTGACTAATATTGTGAGAATAAAAAAATAAATTATGAATAAATTAGGGCACATGATACAAATTTTTATAATAATTTTATCTCCTTAATTTTAATATATTTATAGCTACCAACTTTTGGTTTTTTTGTTGGACCAAATTTAATTTTTATCTTCTTACCTCCCTCGAGATTTAAACTCAAATGAAAAATTAAATAAAACTGTTTAAAAATCAGTCGGGGATATCCCTTGGTAGACCGGGCCGGCGGTTCGGTTCGGTTCCGAACCGGAACTGAACCGTCCGGTTCCGGTTCCCCTTTGTGTGGAACCGGAACCGAACCGGTTAATTCCGGTTCGGTTCCGGTTCCACACTATAGTGGAATCGGAACCGGAACCGGAACCGGAACCGAACCGTTCGGTTCCGGTTCCATTCGGTTTTTTTTTTTTTTTTTTTTTTTTTACTTTTTTGAAAATAAAAAATTGAGATTGATAAATTAATATAATTTAAATTATGAATTTGGATTTATATAACACACTCACATTACATAATTACATTAAATTACAAATAAAATTCTTATCTAAAAAATTATAAAAAAACCATATTATTACAAAATTCAAACCGGTTCCAACCGGAACCTTACGGTTCCGGTTGGAACCGTGGGAACCGTTGGAACCGAACGGTTCCAACGGTTCCTACCAGTTCGGCTAGGGGAGGAACCCTAACCGAACCGGTTTGGTTCCGGTTCGGTTCCGGAACCGGAACCGGAACCGGTTGGAACCGGAACCGTCCGGTTCCAACCGGTTCGGTTCCGGTTCGGTTCCGGTTCCGAACCGGAACCTTTGCCGGGTCTATCCCTTGGGGCCAAAAAAAAAAAACATTTGTATTAACTTGATGAACAAAATAAATGAAATGAAATAATTAAAGTTTAGAAGCTTACTTGATAAACATATTGTATGCAGAAGGAACTCGTTGTCTCTTCCCTGGGGCTGCATTATTACTCACATTTCACAATCTCAGTTAAGCTTTACTTGTAACAGAAACCAAGCTTTTATGTCACCATATAATTTTTAAAAAAAAGAAGTAATTTTGTAACCTATAGGCTAAAGATATGCCTAAAACTTTGAAAACAAATGAAGTAAATTTAAAGTTGAGACTTAGGATGAACCTATTATCAAAAGATTTCAAATAATTTTAATCTTAAAAATATATTTTTGATGTGATCATGTACTTAATTAAGATAATGACCATATGTTATTTTTAAATCATATTTAAACAACTTATGTGATATTCCTTCTGTCAAAATCACTTGGCTGTACATCTACTGCTCTTTGCGGTTCCACAGATTCCATACACTATATAAATGTACGGATGATGAGCCATATCAAGCCTCAAATCAGAGCCTAGCTTTTGTTTTTTATTATCTTAACAGCCATGTTTAGGCTCTGTGCAATTCTGCATCCTGTCTTCATAATGGACAAAGGCATCATGTTAGAGGTGACCACCGGTCCTGTTCAGTTCCGAACTGGATTCGAACAGACCGGTTCCCGATTCCATAAATATGGACCAGAATTGGAATCGAACCGAACGGTTCTGGTTCGGTTTCTGTTCTATTCTGTTTTATTTTTATTTTTATTTTTTACTTTTAATAATGATTTTAAAAAAAGTTAAAACCGTTCCACCGTAGAACCTCCGACAGTTCTTTTCAATTCAGTCAGAAATGAACCCTAACCGAACCGAAAAATTTCGATTCCGGTTTCGAACCGGAATCGTTGCCACCTCTACATCATGCCATGAAAGATATGTTAAAAATTAGCTGTAAAAATTATGACTCAACATATGCTCTAGGGCAATGTGTTGTACTAATTAATATCTTGTGTGTGTATATGATGTCTGATTGAACAGTCAATATAATTAATAGCGAGTACTCAAATTTTGTCATGCAAAGTCACTATCTGAAATGGGTCACATGACTTGAGAAAAGATCGGATGTTCATCTAGCTAGCAAATGGAAATATTTGTTGTGGAAATTACTTACGAATTTCTATGAGAAGTGGTTTTGCTGATGACATAAATCTTTTGCTTATTTACTTTTGCTAGACTTGTTGCCAATGTCTTTCACAAATTAAAACTATGTTGGTTGGTTATGCATTTTTCTTTTTGTTCAAGGTACTTTGCCATACTATAATTCTACAAATGAATATTTATATTTTTTTTGAATCGTTGGAAACCCGCCGTCAAATTAACCACCCTTTCGGATTTAAGCGGAGCAGGTAAAATTCTCGGCTGTCACAGGCTCTTACAATAAACACACTTTCTGGATTCGAATTCATAATTTCAATGTGAGATCTTGAACTTTACACCACTAAGCCACGTCATTTGGGGACAATAAATGAATATCTATACATGCATGTAAAAAATGTATATGGGTGACTACTAATTTAGTTAAAATAAAAACTATGGTATCAAATTCCAGCTCATGAATTTGGATTAGTGTTCTTCTTTTTTATACTCAACTTTTTATAATGTCATGTCACGCGTGCATATGTATAGTAATGGACAATTAAGATTCAATTACTTATAAATTCTTATTTAATAACTATCTGTCTATCTGTATAATTTATAAAAAATCAATATAAAATTCAACTTAACACTGAATCTAGGTCCGCAACTCACATGAGTGGGTAGATAATTTAATTATCAGTTGTTTATATTAAGCTTTTAAAAAAGAAGTTTTCAAAACATGTCTATAAATTAACAGTAAAATAGAGATAAAGAGAGAGCAACTGACGACAAATTGGAGGCATTCGAGGAGCTTGATGCTCGGCAGATTGAAAAGCAGAAGAAGATGATCCTGAGTCTTTAGTTGAATCTTCTATGTTTAGGTGTTGTTTCTGCTGCCGCATTCCAGCAAAACAATTAAACAGTAAAAAACAAATGTTATAAATAAATGATTAAATAAAATTTGTTTACTTAATTGGCCTAAAGATCCCAACAAAGAAAAATGTTTGAAATATATGTAAACGGGTTAGTCTATTTTTTTTTTTAAGAATGTCAATGTTGAAATATATGTAAACGGGTTAGTCTATTTTTAATGTATAATAATAAATGATACTTTAGGTTTTAATATACACTATTAACTTGTATGAGATCAATCATTCATAATTTATATCAAGATTTTAAGATAAAAATTTTAATTAAAATAGTCATACCCAAAGCAGGTTAGAAAATATCAAATCAAACTGATGCACACCAATAATTGTTTGCTATTGTTTCATGAAAATCTAGCTACCATGCATGTTTTATCTATCTTTTTTGTTTATTCACACATATTTCAAATTTAAACGGAACAGATAAAACTTTCATCTGTTCTAAATTTTTACAAGAAACTCATTCATGATTCTATATCACAAGAAACATGTTTTATCTCTCTTGTAATGAAATTACAAAAGGGGAATCTCAGTCACTGAAAAAAATGCACTCCTGATTCTATATTAAATCTTCTTTATTGCTCTTTTCGAAAAGAAATTTTTTTTTATTTATTACTCTGTCCTTGTATACAAACAATTGAAGAGAAGTACGAGCAATAGTTGCCCACTGCCCATGTGGACAATTGTTTTATGTAGGGGTGGTAATTTGGGTCATGATTCGTTATTTTCGTTCGATTCGATTCGCTTTAAAACGAATACGGATTTGAAAAAATGGATTCGTTTAATAAATGAGTTAATTCGATTCGATTCGTTTATTAAACGAATCGAATACGAATTTAACTCATTGATTCGTTTATGATTCGTTTATTATTTTTATTTACTAGTTCTTGTTAATTTTCAATTAAGATTCAAGAAATTATAGTTAATTATCATAAAAAAAAAAGTAATATTTTCGATATTTGGTGAGATATTTTTAGTAAATTTATTAATTACATATTTCATATGTATATATTTATGAAGAATTAATGTTAATCAAGTGTAGTAAATTATTTTATTAAATAATATTTTTTACTAAACGAATAAACGAATATTCGTATTCGATTCGTTTAATAAACGAATCGAATACAAATCCATCATATTTTAATTCGATTTGTTTAGGATTCGATACAAATTCGATTCGTTGATTCGTTTTGACACCCCTAGTTTTATGTGCATACATGTTATCTCTGTGCTTTTTAAATTGAGTTTAAAAATGCAATTCAATAGTGAACCAAGATTAAGTAATGAGATACGTAACACATGTTGGAAAAACAAAGAAAATTCTTATTGGTTATTAACATGTGACAAAGAAAACCAATTAATAACTTGTCACTCACAGTTAACAGTTACTAATATTTTTATTTTTATTATAAAATATCATCACTTAAAAAACAAAAATTTACTACAAGGGATTAAGACGATTTTCGATCCCAATTAAAAAATCACTAATAGGGATTAAGATGATTTTCGATCCCAATTAAAAAAATCTGGATCATCTTGAAACTCTTACTTCAAAAATTTTGAATATTCATAAAGATTCGATATAATTTTTCATTTCAATAGATAATCGAGATAAAAATTTTCTATAAGGATTCGGTAAGGTATTGTAGTAAATGTTAGTTTTTGATGTGATGATACTTTATGATAAAATTAAAAATAATAGTAACTAGTAACAATGAGTGACAAGTGGTTGGTTATCTTTGGCATGTGTCAGTATCCAGTAAACTTTTTCTTTAATTTTGGTTCACTTGTTGAAATTACATTAATTTTTTTTATCTCAATTTAAATGGCAGAGAGATCTAAACAAGAATTGAATTCAGTAAGGCATAATAAGGTGAATTAATTAAAAAATAAAATAAAAATATATATTATACCTTAGGATCTTGCAAAGGAAGTGTTTGAACTGCAGATAACATGTTTACATTTAGCAAATTGGCACAATGCCCACATCTAACAGTCACAATGTTGAACAAACTGGAGCATGGAACACTCACCTGCCATAATCATGCTTTAATTTAATTAACTGAGGATAAATAAAATAAAATAAAAGATTTAATTATTATTATTTTTTTTTGGAAACGATGGAAACCCCACCACCAAACCACCCATTCTGGGCCGTGGCGCAGGTAAAACCACCGGCTGTCCCAGGCTCTTACAAGAAGTGCACCCCTGGATTCGAACCCAGAACCCCAAGGTGGGATCATGGACCCTACACCACCAAGCCACACCCCTTAGGGAAAAAAGAAAAAAAAAGATTTAATTACTTTCATGTTTATGTACTCAAGTTTGAACCCAAATGGTTTAATCACTTGTTACATTTTCTTCAAACCCTAATAATTGTTACCTTAGTCCTCAGATCTGGCTTCATCATCTCAGGACAATGAGATTGAATCCGAATTAATATAAAGTTCTCATTACCTCGGTATATATCTAAACCGTGGCATTGAAATTGAAACAATTGTCATTGAATTTGAAATGATGTATTGAACTTGAATTTTTTTTTTTTTTTTTGAAACGTTGGAAATTCCGCCGCCAAATCACCTGACTCGGGTTTCAGAAGAGCAGGTAAAACCCCCGACTGTTCCAAACTCTTATAAAAAACGCACCCCCTAAATTTCGTACCCAGAACCTGAAAGTCAGATCCGGAGTCCTATACCACCAAGTCATGCCCCCGAGGACATTTGAACTTGAAACTTACTAGCTTCGAACATGAAATATATATCATTTCAAGTTCAATGATGAAATTATCCACATTTCAACTTCAATATATAGGTAAGGGTTACATTAGCAAAACCCAATAACTAAACACACTTATATTAAGAAGAGAAGGAAATTAATTGTAAAGAGATAAACAAGAAGAGTGATGTATGCTTATATCTCTCAACCTTGTTTTTTCTCTCTCCCTTTTTTCAAAGTAATTCAAGATGGAAACTAAAGATATAATTTAAATTAATTATACAGCTCTTTTGTTTGGATGAGCCTGACTTTTGTGACTGAAACCGCAAGCAAGATGATAAAAGCAAGAAAAATATTAATCCTAGAGAGAGAAATGAAAGGGACATGACTTGAACTGAAACCATAATGGCCACAACCCAGTGATCACAGAATTCCAAGATCACCACCATTAATAAATAAATATATTAATTAAAAATATATATGATATAAAGACTGATTCACTGACTTTTCCTCTGTGCAGTCCAGTGTTTGAGATCTCCATTTTTACTTTGATTTTTCAAAAGGGGTTTTGTGTTTAAAAGCAAAAGCATTATTATCAGTATCATTTTTTTTTAATTGTTTGGCTTCATTCTCTCTCTCCACCACAAAGTAGATGTATAAAGAAACATTGTGCATAAAAGATAAGTTGATGCATGATATGATCACTATGATCATCAAAATGATCAACAGAAACACCCACCATCAAGAAAAGAGAGAGAGAGAGAGAGAGAGAGAGAGAGAGATTAAAGAAAGTTAATTAGCTGAGATGAACAAGGCAAGCAACTTTGACCTAAATTACAGATGATTCAACTGCTTTAATGGAAAAGAGGGGAAAAAAAGAGTAGCTTGAGAAATGAAACCTTGTATTGTACCTGACCATACCAAGAACCCTAATACCTACATGCTTCCCTAGCTAGTCATAGCCTCAACACCTCACCTTATATCTGTAAAAGTATCTTTTAATTTGCTTGTTTGAGAGATCAATCATCAAACTCAAAGGACTTCGATCAAAAATATTACTGGATGACTGTGTTTTGATATCATAGGCCTCCATTTATGAACTCTTACAGCCCTATACATGAATTATTGAGCCTTAAGAAGAGGACAAAAAAACCAGCTGAAATTTCTCATAAAATATCGACAAGACAAAAAAAAAAAAGCAAACTATTTCCAAGAAAAAAAAATCAAGAAACCATATGATCCATGATGGATCAAGAATAATTCAGTCCTTGAAACCATATGTATTCTGCTCTATAGAAACACATGAATTGAAATAGAAAGTAGATGAATATATGTTATGCACATAGAAAATTAAAGAGAGGGATACCGCTAAAATGGTGTTGCAGTAGTTGCAGTGAAGATAACAAACACGTTCAGAGGCCAAGTCCAGTGACATATTTTTCAGTGGATCAACAAGGGAATCGACAATTAGAGAAATAAATTCTTGAGCAGATTAAAGAAAGACAAAGAAGAAGAAGAAGAAGAAGAAAATAAAAACAAAATGGTTTGATTAATTGGGTATAATCATTTGGAGAAAGAAAATAAAAATGGTGATGAAAAATCTAAAGGGACAAATCTGCTAAGGAATGAAGTGGGGGAGGGACTACTATAGTGCGTTTCTTTTATTTTGTTGTATTGTGGGCAGTGTTGTGATATGAGAGAAAGAAAGACAGTGTGTAATTTTTATTTTTTTAAAATTGTCATAATTTTACGAAAGCATTTACAATATGCAATTTACAAGATAAATATATTATAGAAAATCTCTCACATCGGTTGAATTAAAAAATATACATTTAGTAATTCTCAACTCATAAATTGGTATCCCCAAGGGACGTGATTTGGTGATGTAGCTAGGACTCAAGATTTGACCTTCAGGTCTTCAAATTCAGAGAATAAGTTTCTTGTAAGAGTCTGGAACAGTCGGAGATTTTACCTACTCCGCTTAAACCCGGAAGAGATGGTTTGGCGGCGGGATTTTTCAACAATTCAAAAAAATAAATAATAAATCTATGAGAATTACTAAATTAATAAACATTTAGCAATTCTCAACTCTAAAGTTAGTTTTTAGGTTAACTTATATCCATGTTTTTCTACACCGCATCAAAATCAATCTCATACATAAGTAGACACACACTAACTACCTACCCATATGGCATAGACTACACAAATGACCGATCTGACTACACAAATGACCGATTTGCATGTGATGAGTGTTTGAGAAAAATATCTCAGTTCAGAAATTATCTTGATCTATGAATGAAAGCATGAGATAATCCTCAATTTTTAAATTAATTTTTGAAATAAATTAGACCCATAGATTTCAAAAAGATGCACTTGTGCAGCCAGATGTCCGTCTTTTCCCACTTCTTCACAATTTTTTGGATCAACAAGAAGTGGGGTGTGTGTGTAAATTTTGGGTGGCAATGAATGTGATTGAGAGAATGAGTGGGTGGGAGTCATGCATCTATGATATTAATGCATTATGCCCCTCTTCAATTCAGAGAAAAGAATTATATGGGGATTATAATCTTGGAGATTAAAATTTACTCAGATTGATGGAGATGTTTTACATGTATTACTTTAGCAATCCAATCTCTCTGTATGTCTTTGACGGTGTAGAAATTGAAAACACCATATAGGAAACAATAATAAGACACATAAAAAGTTGTTATATGAGATAAATTTATATAAAAAAAATTTATGTGATTGAACTTTAATCATTTACTTTTGTTAATGCACTTGTGATGGAAAATTATAAAAAATTTAACATAATTAATTTCAATACTGGATAAAAAAAAAAAATCCTTAAATTATATTATATGTGTATGTTATAGTACGACCTCAATGGACGTGGCTTGGTGGTGTAGGTTCAGGATTTTATCTTGAGGTCTTGAGTTCGAATCTAGGGAGTGCATTTATTGTAAGAGTCTGAGATAGCTAGGTGTTTTACCTGCTCCGCTTAAGCCCGGAAGGGGTAGTTTGGCTGCGGGTATCCAACGATTCCAAAAAAGTGTATGTTATTGTACTCTTAATTCTTATCTAATGGGTAATAAGTAATGGTGTTTATACCTATTATATGTGCATATCATAATGGAATGAGGATTTTCTTATGGTCTGAGTTCACAAGAATAGCCACAGTAGGGATTTCATATGTGTTTGCCGATAGCGAATCTGTACATGCTTAAAAACTAGAATATCAAATATCATGCACGTCCATTACGAGTTTTATTAATCATTTCCAAAATTCACCTTAGCGAATTTATAACTATTACTAAATCTGTACTTGTATCTAGTAGATTTTTAGTGGGTTTTCAAATTACAATAACAAATTTGAAAAAAAAAATAAAATTCAATCAAACCTTAAATATAATCAAAGTTATAAATTTATAACATTATCCTAAAAGAAAATTCACCCGATATACCCAACTCAAATTCCAAATTTTAATTTTGATGGTGGTTTTTTTACAGCACCCACCTCGAGGAAGATCAAGCTCAGAGGATCCAAACACTTTTCTTGAATTACCCGACTAAGATGGTTAGATAGGCCCAAGGCCCAAAGTCAAGAGAAAGATTGAAAGAATGACCCTATCATGGTATGCAATAGAGGAAAACTCTTCTTTATTACACAATTAAAAGAATTACAAAACTTAAACCAAAGCTTTACAAAAAACATCTCAAACACTCTTTACTCTCTATTTTGCTCTCTGTTTTTGGATGCTTGAGAAGTGAATTGAGGCTCATTTTTATAGGGCTAAAACGTGTGCTACAGTGCCACACGTTTTGGCCAACTGGAATCCAGCATGTTGCATGGAAGCTGGAGTCATGTTGGAGTCTCTGGCTGGAGTCCAACAAATCTCCCCATCGGTGAAGATTTGTTCTAAAATCCGAGCCGACCATCAATCACCCAAATCGGATCCTCAAAAGGATCCACCCCTGGCTGCATCTGTATGACTGCCTACGTACCCTGAGTTGGGATCAAGCCAATCGTAGTTCTCCGTATCTCCCTACTTTGACTATGTGGAGAGTTTTGTCATCCCGGCTATGGCACGACAGATTTCAAGCTTCTCATTCGGTAAAACTTTTGTGAACATATCGGCACCATTATCATCGGTGTGAATCTTTTTGAGTTCTAACAGCTTTGAACTTAGGACGTCCCGTATCCAGTGATACCTCACATCGATATGTTTTGACCTCGAGTGAAAATTAGAATTTTTACCAAGGTAGATAGCACTCTGGTTATCACAGTACAAAGTGTACTTCTCCTGCTTAAAATCCAATTCCTGGATAAATTTCTTCATCCACAATAATTCCTTGCAAGCTTTCGTTATTGCAATGAATTCTGCCTCTGTTGTAGAGAGTGCAACACATCTCTGCAATCTTGAATGTATGAGATCAAGTACCTCCAGTTTTCGTTGAGGCGGGGAGATCTGGAAGGACACCATGTTCTGCTTTCCAGCAATACGGTGTTCACACTTCTGTAAGTGTAAGTTCTTCAACCCGGGAAGAATATTTCATCGGCGCAGTACTTTCATTTTCGTTTGACTCATATGACTGAGCTTTTTATGCCATAGCTCGGCTGCCTCATCACTGTTGACTGTATTTATGCTGCCATTGGAAAGTTTAGCGTGAATCAAATACAGTGTTAAATCTTTCTTACCTCGTGCCATCACCATTAGGGGTGGCAAAACGAATCAACGAATCGAATTCGTATCGAATCCTAAACGAATCGAATCGAAATGTGATTGATTCGTATTCGATTCGTTTATTAAACGAATCCTAATATCAGGATTCGTATTCGATTCGTTTATTAAACGAATCGAATACGAATATTCGTTTATTCGTTTAGTCAATGATATTATTTAATAAAATAAATTACCACACTTGATTTACATTAATTCTTCTTAAATGTATACATATGAAATATGTAATTAATATATTTACTAAAAATATCTCACCAAATATCGAAAATATTACTTTTTCTATGATAATTAGCTATAATTTCTCGAATATTAATTGAAAATTAACAAGAACTAGTAAATAAAAATAATAAAACGAATCCTAAATGAATCAATGAGCTTAAATTCGTATTCGATTCGTTTATTAAACGAATCGAATCGAATTGACCCATTTATTAAACGAATCCATTTTTTCAAACCCGTATTCGCTTTAAAGCGAATCGAATCGAACGAATAAATGAATCCTGACCCAAATTGCCACCCCTAATCACCATTGATCATTTAGTGAGCTTCCATGTGCCGTCACTAAAGGTGATGCAGAAGCCTTCATCATCCAGCTTGCTTGTTGAGACCAGGTTTAACCGAATATCTGGGATGTGATTGACTCCCTTCAACACTAGTCTTGTCTCGTTATCCGTTTCAAAGCAGATGTCTCCAATACCGACGACTTTGGACTGGCCGTCATTCCTCATCCTTACAGCATCGTAGTCACCTGGTGTGTAAGATGAAAAGAAGTCTCTGTGAGATGTGGCGTGTATGGAGGCGCCACTATCCATCACCCAACTGGTCTCGTGGCTGGCAAGATTCACAATATTTTCCTCATAGATAATGAGGAATTCTTTGGAGGTGGTGTCAGTGGTGGCAGTAGCAACTCTTTCTTGGTTAGAGTCATTATCCCTTCTGTTATTGTCTCTAGACTGCTCGTTCTTTAATTTGTAGCAATCCTTCTTCATATGGAATTTTTTTTACAATGGAAGCATTCTAGATCTCTTATTCTTGATTTACCCCGGTGTTTGTCTGATCTACCTAGGCCTCGGTTTTTACTCTTCCCCTTTTTGTTAGTCTTCTCAGTCACTAAAGTTTCTGAGGTTGAGGCTGATGTCGTCCCTTGCATTCTCTTCCTCTTTTCTTCCTCAAAGATTCTGGTCTTTGCCATCTCCAGTGTGACTTTATTTAGGAGTATTAAGTCAATTTCCTCATCACCTAAGTCTATGCCCAATCCAGACAATTCATTCATGGTGCCAAGGAAATCATTGATATGGTATGTCACAGATGTACCTTCATCGTATTTCAACCTCATCATCTTCTTGATGTAGTACAGCTTGTTGTTGCCAGTCATTGCTCGAAAAAGCTCCTCCAGCTTTCTCCATAAGACATGTGCATTAGTATCTTCACTAACATGGTTCATTATACTATCGTCGATCCACTGACGAATAGTACTGCATGTCTTCTGGTGAAGATTATTCCACTTTTCATCGGACATTGCTTATGGTTTCTGCTCCAGAAAGACCGATCCATCATAGTCCTTCACATATATAAGGTCTTTCATCCTTCCTCTCCATGTGAAGTAATTTTTTCTTGTTAACAAAATCATTTTTCCGTTGCCCCCGTCCATCACAAAAAATTCAAAACATAATTTCAAAAAACGGAGCTAACGTTGCGTCCGGAATGGTCGAAAATGGTGGAAATGACATTTCGTTTGTCAAAATCCGACACATGGACCAAAATATAAATTTTCAGAAGTTACAGGGGTCAAAGTGCAATTTCTGAAAGTACATGGGCCAAAATATAAATTCTAGAAAGTATAGGGATCTTTTTGAAATTTACCGAAAATTTTGCTAATGTGGCACTGGAGCTGACGCTTCAGACATGTGGCGCTGACGTGGCGGCTGATTGTATGACATGTGGCGGCTGATTGGTCTGCTGACGTGTCCTGCTGACTGAGCTGTTGACTGTGCGTGACCGCTGATGTGGCGTTGACTGAACGATGACATGGCAGCTGACTCGGCGTCATCAAGCTTCAGCAGCGCGTGTCGCGAGTGAAAAGTCATCTGGAAGGCGCGTTAGTCTTCGCCGTACCTCCATTCGATCTCAGAAAAATACCACCGTGCTCGGCTCGTCGTGAAAAAACCAATGGTATGCTCAAAATCGATTTTTGACAACTTTCATCGGAACTGATTTTCCGAACCGAAGCTCTATTTATGAGTTTCGGGATCCCTCCGTGTAACCTTAGCTCCTGATACCACTTGTTGTGATATAAACAATCACAATAGATGAGAAATGAGAGGAAAACTCTTCTTTATTACACAATTAAAAGAATTACAAAGCTTAAACCAAAGCTTTACAAAAAACCTCTCAAACACTTTTTACTCTCTATTTTGCTCTCTGTTTTTGGATGCTTAAGAAGTGAATTGTGGCTCCTTTTTATAGGGCCAAAACGTGTGCTACAGTGCCACACGTTTTGGCCAACTTTCATCAACTGGCCAACTGGAATCCAGCATGCTGCATGAAAGCTGGAGTCATGCTGGAGTCTCTGGCTGGAGTCCAACAGTAACATGCTCTACCCGATGAGAGTATCGGATGATGAAGTAATGATGGTCCCGACCCGACCACTTTGAAATGTGGATTTGGGATATTCCGTGTTGTTATGGATGTCCGACCTGAGGAGACTTGGCGAGGTAATACCCGACCAGGTTAGAACTGTTAGGGATATGCCCTATACCCAACTTGTGGATGGGCTATATGTACATGTATTTCTAATATTTTCATTAATTAATAAAATGACAATCTTTATTATACGTGTCTTACATAACTTATATGAATCATCAACACTGTAATAAAGCCCTTGGAGTAATAAGACGATGGCTTCAACGCCTTATGAGAATCATTACTCTTAAATGTTCATAGTCATAGTTTTGTGATTAATCTGGGCGTTCACAAAGCGGAGAGACTAGCATGATGATATGATCCGCCCTTAAGTGGGGTAGCTGATCTCATAGGCTACTAGGGGAGATCCGTCCGCTTGGTGTATCACATAGATGCATGAGTTGCTCGTATCCATCGAACTGACCGCCGAAGTTTTCATATATAGTGTTTATCTCATGTGTCTGTGAGAACTTTCATGTATCGATTATATGACTAGTCCTTAGACTTGAGGTCTTTACAATCTTATGTGTGGATCAAATAACTTTGACATTCTCCTTCCCCGGTTCAAAAGATCCGGTCATAAGGGTATGATTGGGTCATTTGTTGAAACACATGAAGTTTGTAAAGATACAACAGAGAATCGCCACTCTCTCAGATAATATTTTCTTATAAGATTGGTATTCCAGTTCACGAGTTGATATGTGTGATCAGTGCTTGAGACTATGGCCACAACGGAAGAATCATGTGAGATTCTTGGGTTAGCACGATTCATGACACTATCAACATCATACATTTGACCATATGGGTAGACACTTTCCGTACCCTAGGTCAATAGGTGGGGATACAGTGAGGCGAGTGACCGTATCATATGTAAATCGCATATAGAATGGGTAATATATAAGAGTGGATTGGAGGGAGGATCGGATGAGTCTACGGTTCAAGTAAGTCTTTTTCTTTTTTTATTTTATTTAGAGTTCTTATGATAGTTAGCATATTTAGGTTTATGTTCTTTACATGTTTTATGCGTTTTATGCTTAGAATATAAAGTAACATGTCTAGGCTTGTAGAATAATCAAAACAAATGGGTCTTAGGCAAAGGGAAAGCGGCATAATAATTTTAATTTTCCGCTGCGCACTCGCGGCCGCTTCCCAACAGTGGTATCAGTGTGCCGTTTTTTTTATTAGTTCTCACTCATTTGAACTCGAAATTGGGTGTTTAAAAGCTCGTTGGAAAGTTAACACCATGAACTTAATTTTAGGCACAAGTTTTGCATGATTTGGTTAAGTTTTGAATTGTGAAATGGCATTTAAAGTTCACAAGTCTGTAGAAAAACGTGAATAGTAAATTTATTTGAATAAAATAAAATACAATATCATAATTAAATATTAATCAAAGTTATTTAATGCCTAAAATAATTCCAGCATATTAAAACTCATATGCTTGATAATTCTATGTATGATTAGAATTGGCATGATTATTTTAGGGTGCAAGCATCTAGAGACTTTCTAAGAAATAGATAGTGTATTGCTTATCCCTTAGCTAAGTAATTATTCCGTGATGAACATAGAGATTTATTACCTTTAAGGCTAATAAATATAAATAACTTTTTTATAATAAAAGACATTATAAAAGATACAAGTGGGTTGGGACCAATGGGTTAATAAAACTTTCCAAACTAAAGTTAATTTAACTAAAGGTATTACTAGAGTTAGATAATGATTTGGTGTCTTCCTTCACTCACTACCTTTTTATATCCAAAAGGAAAAACTGTGAAGACATCTAGATAATCATTTACTAAAAGCTTACCTTAAAGCATATTTAAAGTGTTGGACTAATTTGGAGGATCTATTGTTTATTCTTGTCACCAAGGCAATAAGAGTCTAAGAGGTAAGGGTATTTAAGAGAGTTCGCTCCACCCTCCCTCTGGGGAATTTTCAATGGAGGAATCCATTTGACAGTTATTCACTTAAACTTGCTAAAATCCTCAATAATAATTTAAGTCTAAAATTTTACCTCCCATTGTAAAGTATAGACCCAAAGGGCTTAAACCGTATTGGCAGGACTAGGCTTTACCAGACTGACCAATACCAATTTGTCCATAAATCGTACTATTGACAATGGTTTGACTTTTCTGAGTCATAAGACGCAGCGACCCTTAGGCGTGGTCTTATAACTTAGTGGCAAAGATTGGGTGTCCACAAGGATTAGCATAAGCTATGACATGTTTGATTGCCCAACCCAATGATCAAGGAATTGTGATTTATATCATAAATTGGTTGGGAACTTACCTAATTATCATATTTTATAACAACCGGCCCTAGTCGGAGTTATGAAATGATGACAATGGGATCCTTGCCCACAAGAAATCCATCATATTGGGATTGATGCGATTTGCTTAAAATTTTAAAACAATTGAGTGGGATCAACTTCATAATATTAAGATCCCATGTTATTATGAAACATTAATGAAAACATATTCCTAATTTTAACATTTTCTCTTAACAAGTGGGTTAAAATATTTCACAAACATTCAAATGACAAACAGAGTATCACTTTGTTCCATCATTGATGAGCATAAGCTCAAAGGGGACAACTACAATGACTGGTTTAGAAACCTTAAAATTGTCTTACGACAATAAAAGTTTTTATATGTTCTTGAAAGACCATTTCCCCATGAACCCACAGAAGATGCTGACCAAGATACATTTGATGCTTGGAAGAAACACGTCGATGATAATGAGCAAGCAGTTTGCATAATGCTTGGCTCTATATCGGACGAACTTCAGAAAGCTCACGAAGATATGGATGCTCAAACCATCATCTTTCACTTGAAGGAGTTGTATGCAACTTCCGTTCATACTGTGAGATTTCAAGTGTCATGTGCCTTATTCCAAACAATGTATAAGGAATGATCTGTTAGTGGACATGTGCTTAAGATGATTGGCCACATTGAAAAATTGGCCAACCTCGGGTTCATCATGGATCATGAGATAGGTCACGATCTAAAACTTCAGTCCATACCAAAAGAATTCTCTAACTTTATTATGCTGTTTCATCTGTCTGATAAAGAAACTACTTTAGCAGAATTGCACATTCTGATAAAGCAAGCAGAGAAAGACTTGAAACCGGAGCTTAAAACCTCCGTCATGCTTACGGGTACGGACCTGAAGCCACGAGGCCCAAAGAAAAATAAGGGCAATGCCAAGGCTCCAGATCACCTAAAGCCCAATGGTAAGGTGGAGAAGAAAAAAGGGAAAAGGGAAATATTTCTTTTGTGGAAAGAAGGGTCATTGGAAGAAAGACTGCAGATCCTTGAAAGCCAAGGAAGCTATGGAAGCCCAAGAGGCCAAGAAGCCCAATGCTTCAGGTATGTTGTATATGATTGAACTATATTATCAAAACTCTGAACCTTCTACTTGGGTGTTTGACACCGGTTGTGGGACTCACTTGTGTAACAATGTGCAGGGCCTGAGAAACAGTAGGAGGCTCCGTCATGGGGAGGTTGACTTACGCATGTGTAATGGAGCAAAACTGGCTGCATTGTGCGTGTGGACTTATTCATTAGTTTTGCCAATTGATTTAGTTTTAGACTTAGAAGATTGTGTTTATGTATCTTCTCTAGTAAAAAACATCATTTCAATTTCTTCTTTATGTAATAAAGGCTTTTCATGCCTAATAAGTTGTAATGAATGTTCTATTTATTTCAATGAAATAAAATATGGAGATGGTATTTTGAATAATGGTATCTATGTCTTACAAACTAACAAAGAATGTTCAACCTCTAATATATACAACGTTAACTCGAATATTCTCAATGAATCACTTCTATGGCACAGTCGCTTAGGTCATATCAATGAAACAAGATTAACTAAGCTACATAAGGATGAATATTTTAAACCCTTCAAATATGAACCTTATGGAACTTGTGAGTCTTGTTTACTAGATAAAATGACCAAATTACCCTTCAAAGGTAAATGACAACGTGCAACAGAGACATTAGAACTCATACACTCTGATGTATGCGGACCAATGTCAGTCACTGCTAGAGGTGGATTCTCCTACTTCATTACCTTTATCGATGATCATTCGTGATATGGGTATGTGTACCTTATGCGGTACAAATCTGAAGCCTTTGAGAAATTCAAAGACTTCAAGGCTGAAGTAGAAAACCAGCTTAATAAAAATATTAAGTCACTAAGGTCTGACCGAGGTGGTGAATACTTAAGCAACAAATTTCAAGATTACTTGAGAGAAAATGACATTGTTTCCCAGTGGACTCCTCCGGGAACTCTACAACATATTTGGGTCTCCGAAAGGAGAAATCATACATTATTAGATATGGTCCGATCAATGATGCCAGACACGGATCTACCTCATTCATTTTGGGGTATTGTTTTAGAAATTGCAATACTACTACTAAACCAAGTTCCTTCCAAGACTGTTAGTCAAACACCATATGAGTTATGGTCTAGGAAACCTCATAGTCTTAGTTATCTAAGAGTTTGGGGATGTGACGCATATGTCAAGCTCACACAAACTAACAAATTGGATGATAGGGCAGTTAAATGTAAAATTGTAGGATATGTCTTGAACTCAAAAGCATACGTGTTCTACGTCCCAAATGAACAAAGAACATTTGTCTCACAAAATGATAAATTTCTAGAGAATGAATTCATTCTCAAGAAATATAGTGGGAGTAGACTTGACCTCGATGAGGTACGAGAAGAACAAACTAACATAGAACTAAACCCCAGGCCCCTCAAAAGGGCAGCGATGGAACAACCACAAGGTTATGAACTCAGAAGGTCTGGTAGGGAAAGACATGAGCCTGAAAGATATGGTTTCCATATTGATGAGGAACATGATCAGGTCATTGATAATGACGATCCCACCAGTTATGATGAAGCAATGCGTGCCATTGATTCAGTCAAGTGGCTTGAGGCCATGAAATCCGAAATAGACTCTATGTATCAGAATCAAGTTTGGGACTTAGTGGATGCACCTGAAGGGATAAAACTCATAGGCTGCAAGTAGATTTACAAGCGTAAAACTGATGCAGAAGGCAACATTCAAACCTATAAGGCTAGGTTGGTTGTGAAAGGTTATAGACAAATCCAAGGAATTGACTATGACGAAACCTTCTCGCATGTTGCAATGATAAATTCCATTCGAATTTTACTGGCACTAGCTGCACACTTTGATGATGAGATTTGGCAGATGGATGTCAAAACAACTTTCCTTAATGGGAACCTCGTAGAGGAAGTCTATATGACACAACCTGAGGGGTTTGCATCTAAGGATGATCATAATAAAGTATGCAAGCTTAAACGATCCATTTATGGACTCAAGCAAGCCTCCAGAAGTTGGAATATACGATTTGATGAGACAATCAAAGTATTTGACTTCATCAAAAATGTAGACGAGCCTTGTGTTTACAGGAAAAATAGTGGGAGTGCTGTTGTATTTCTTGTATTATATGTCGATGACATATTAATCATCGGGAATGATATTCCCATGATGCAAGCCACCAAGCAATGGTTATCTCAAAATTTCTCCATGAAAGATTTGGGAGAAACAGCCTACATCATCGGCATTAAGATCTACCGTAATAGATCTAAGAGGTTGTTAGAACTTTCTCAATCTACGTACATAGATAAAGTTTGAAAAGATTCAAAATGAAAGATTCCAAAAGAGGTAATTTACCTACTTGTCATGGAATCAAATTATCTAAGGAGCAATGTCCACATACTCATTCAGATAGAGAGTGTATGAGTAGGATCCCTTATACTTCAGCAATAGGATCGATCATGTACGCCATGCTATATACAAGACCTGATGTCTCTTATGCTCTTAGCATAACGAGCATGTATCAGGCAAATCCTGGTGAGCAACACTGGGCAGCTGTCAAAAAAATCCTCAAGTATCTGAGAAGAATTAAGGATATGTTTTTGACATACGGAGATTGTTCTGAGATGAAAGTCATTGGTTATTGTGATGCGAGCTTTCAGACCGATATGGATGACAGCAGATCGCAAATATGATATCTGTTTACTTTGAATGGTGATGCTGTCAGTTGGAAAAGCTCAAAGCAGTCAACTACAGCGGACTCCGCCACTGAAGCCGAGTATATTACAGCATCTGAGGCTGCTAAAGAAGCAGTCTAGATAAAGAAGTTCATCACGGAGCTGGAAGTGCTTCCCGCGATACAGAATGGCGTCACGATGTACTGTGACAACACATGCTCCATTGCTCAATCAAAGGAACCAAGGTCCCACCAGAAATCCAAACATGTATTCAGGCGATTTCATCTAATCAGGGAGATTGTTGAGAGAAAAGAAGTTATTATAGAGAAAATACTCATAGAAGATAATCTTGCAGATTCTCTGACTAAAGGGCTAACTCAACAAAAGTATGATAGGCACACCCGAGAGTATGGTGTCCAGATTCATACTAGTTGGCTATAGTGCAAGTGGGAGATTGTTAGGGATATGCCATATACCCAACTTGTGGATGGGCTATATGTACATGTATTTGTAATATTTTCATTAATTAATAAAATGGCAATCTTTATTATATGTGTCTTACATAACTTATATGAATCATCATTAACACCCCAAAACTTTCTTACCCATTTTTTTTATTTTATTTTGTTGGTGGGTCACACACACACACACTCAAGCCCATAAGTCACAACATTCAGCAAAAAAGAAAAAAGAAAATAAGAGTCAGTAGCAGGCGAGAGAGAGAAGAGAGAAAAAGAAGAAAAAAGAGAAATATAGTTTTGGTTCCGATCCGGCCAATCCGTAGTTCAAACCTGACTGAGTCTTTAAGGAAAAGTGTAGATCTCGTCGAGAGGATCATTTTGGTGGTGGTTTCATCTTGGGAAACTCCCAATTTTTGTAGAAATCTCGGTAAGAAACTTTTTATGGTTTTTCTCGATTTCCCGTTGATCCGGAACTCCGATCGACGAACCGTCAGCAGCATTAGATCCGGGAGAGGGAGAGGAATGCACGGCCATCAAATTTTTCTTCATCCGACTGGCGCGTGGCGTTCACGCATGCCCTATGTGGCGATGTGTGAGGCCCACGCGCGGCTGGGTGAACGGCGCGTGGCCACCACGCGCCAGACAGTGTCTCCGTGCCGACTTCCTGAGTCTCCTCCGTGAATTTCAGACCATCCGAGTAGTAACGGACCTCCGAATCTTAAATTTCGTTAGGATTTCGAGAACGACCGAATCACGTTTCTTTCATGTTCTATCACATTTTCTAGATAAGGATTATGTCCCTTATCGTAAATTCTTTTATCTCTATAGGCGATCGTGATACCGTAAGCAGGGACGGTCCTGCTGCATAGTTCCTTTCTCAGTAGTCAGCTCATCAGGTGCGTGGATAAGCCTGTAACATTGATGTTTTCAAAAGTATATAGTATGTATGTTTTCTTAAATGAATTTTAAGGTAATGCATTAAATGAGTTTGTTTTCAGAAAGTTTATATTTTTACTATAAGGTATGGATCGAATATTGATTATGTTGAAATCATTTGTTTGTGATATATGAGAAACTTGCATGATTTGAGATATATGAGCATGGATTTTGAAAATGATTTTTATGTTAGGATGCACCCCGTGTACTTATATGTGCCAGATTATTGCCGTGAGATAAGGTCTCACGTTGCCAGTTTGCTCCGGATGCCAGTTTTGCCGTGGGGAAGCCCCATGTTGCCAGCTTTGCCATATTGTCACGAGGTTGTGCATATATATGAATAAACAGATTTATCATTACATATTTTGAGCAGTATGAGCTTATGAGAAATGAGATTTATGATTTGAGTTTTATGAGGAATGAGATTTACGATTTCAAGTAAATGTTTGAGATATCGATTTACAGCTTATGTATTTATTTATATTATGAAAGACTTGTTCGATCCACTTTGTTACTTGATTATCCACGGCACTAAGCTGTGATCCATTGCACTAAGCGTGAGCTTACCCCTTTCCTTAACATTTCAGGTTCAACAGTTTAGTAGATTATCCTTTCCATCTGCTATTTCGTCATCATTTACTGCCAGTAGAGAAAGGTTGTGCCAACAGTAGAGTGTCTTTGTTATGTTTTGAGATTATAATTCTAGTTATGTATTTTCTCGGAAGAATTTGTTGTCTAATGTTAGGCATTGAGCCTTTATTTATTACTGAGGATGTTGTATTTTCTTTATGGATATTATGTTGAGTTGGATCATGGAGATCCTATGTTATGATGATATTTTTTTTAGTTTAGATTTTTCCTTGTATTTGGAGGATTAGTCTTATTACAGGGGAAATTCTGCCAGTTTTAGGTCTCCGTCTCACCCCTACCCTACCTAAGGGGACGGGTGTGACATTTAATGGTATCAGAGCCCAGGGTTCATAGATTCTGTAGACACTTGAATTTCTTTATTAGTTATTCTATGTCTTCCAGCGGTTGACATCTTTCATGTGTTTTCAGATGCCTCCGCGTCTCAGAGTTCGAGGTACAGGTCGAGTCCGTACTCGTAGGATAGCAAATGTTGGCCAACCTTCTAGGGCACCTCCAGTTGATGAGGAGGTTAATTCTTATGACGGGGAACCCTTTGAAGGGAACCCTAATCCTGTTGTAGAAGATTCCCTAGCCTCGGTTTTCGGGGATAGTACCCCAGTTCATCATCCTCCTAGCAGTAATGTTCCTCCAGCCCCTGCAGCACCTCAGGGAAATATTTCAGCCCTCCTCCACCTCCTCCAGTAAATCAGGGTTATCCTATACCTCCTCCGGGTTACTACCCTCCACCTTATTATGCTCATCCGCCAGCAAATGTTCCTCCTGGTGCTTACCCTTATCCGTATTACTACCCTCCAGCATGGGGTCATGGTCCAGCTCAGGTAGCTCCTATAGTTAATGAAGATAATATTGCTAAAGGAATGAAAGAAAGAGGAGCTGTTGAGTTTGATGGGAAGAAGGATCCCATTATAGCTGGAAATTTCTTGGACATGATTGAGAAGGCTTTTGAGTTGATGAGATTAACTGATGAACAGAAATGCCACCATGTGTATCAACTTTTGACTGAGCAGACTGATAAATGGTGGAAGAGTGTAAGAGGTAAATTCTCAGAGACTAATGTGTTAACTTGGGAGAAGTTCAAGAGGGAGTTCATGAGTAATTATATGAATTCTGCTTTTATGGATGAAAAGAGAAGAGAATTTTATAGGTTGACTCATGGTAGCCGCACAGTAGATCAGTATGACACCGCATTCCATGAGTTGGTGCAGTTTGTTCCACATTTGAAAGACCATGAACATGGCAAGATGGATCATTTTCTTAATGGTCTGAATGCAGAATTGAGATCCAGGATCCGATTATTTCCTATGGACAGTTTGACAGAGATGACAGATTTTGCTAGAAAAGCAGAGTTTGCAGAAAGAGAATGACAAGTGGGCTAGATTATCAGATAAGGAAGAGAAACAGGGAGCATCGATCTTTTGGAGAAGGAAATCAGAGTAAGAAATGGGGTGACTCAAGACCCAGTAGTAGTTATCAGAGTTTTGGACAGCCGCAGAAACAAAGTCGACCTACAGTTAGTCAGAGTTCAGTGAGAGCTCCACCTAGTTGGATTCCTAGTGGTCAGCAAGGCCAAGCTCAAGATAGAAGATTTCCACCATGAACTATTTGTGGGAAGAATCATCATGGAGAGTGCAGATTGGGTACCAAATGTTGCTTTTTGTGCGGAGAAGTGGGCCACTTGAAAAGAGATTGTCCTAATGTTAATGATAGCAGTAGACAGACTCAGAGGACAGCTGTTCCTCCAGCTCAGAATTTCAGAGGCAATTTTAGTCAGAGTGGGGTTCGTGGTCAGACTTCTGGAGCTCACACAGGTTCAGGTGCTCAGAGTAGAGTTGCTCCAAGTGGTCAGACTAGCAGACCTAGAGCCCAAGGCAGAGTGTTTGCTATGACGCAGCATGAAGCTTTAGCAGCACCAGAGGTTATCACAGGTATGGTGTCTATATTTGGTCGAAATGCCCGAATACTTATTGATCCCGGTGCTACACATTCCTTTGTTTCAAAATCTTTTACATTGCATGCCGATAGAGAAGGGAGTGAGCTAGATTGTGAGTTAGTTGTTGCTACCCCTGTTGGATATTCCTTTATTGCTAGCAAGTTTACAGAGGATGTGTAACTCGTGTTGGTGAGCATGATTTGTTAGCAGATTTGATTTGTGTGGAGATACATGATTTTGATGTTATTCTGGGTATGGATTGGTTATCTTTTCATCGAGCAACAGTAAATTGTCATGAGAAAGTTGTGGATTTTGAGGGTCAGGATGGGCAAAAATTTTCCTTTAGAGGGGAGAGAAGGTTTGTTCCCTCCTATGTGATATCTGCAATACGAGCCAGTAAGTTGTTGCGGAAAGGTTGTGATGTATATTTAGCTCACATAGTAGATACCAGAATAGGTACATCAGAATTACATGAGATTTCTGTTGTGAGAGATTTTGCTGATGTATTTCCAGATGAACTACCTGGTTTACCACCGGATAGAGAAGTTGATTTCAGCATCGATGTAATTCCTGGTACAGGCCCTATATCTCTTGCCCCTTACAGGATGGCTCCTGTAGAGTTGAATGAGTTGAAGATACAATTGCAAGAACTGCTAGATAAAGGCTTTATAAAGCCTAGTTTTTCACCATGGGGTGTACCAGTGTTATTCGTGAAGAAGAAAGATGGTTCCATGAGATTGTCAACATTCAGCAAAAAAGAAAAAAGAAAAGAAGAGTCAGTAGCAGGCGAGAGAGAGAAGAGAGAAAAAGAAGAAAAGAGAGAAATATAGTTTTGGTTCCGATCCGGCCAATCCGTTGTTCAAACCTGACCGAGTCTTTAAGGAAAAGTGTAGATCTCGTCGAGAGGATCATTTTGGTGGTGGTTTCATCTTGGGAAACTCCCAATTTTTGTAGAAATCTCGGTAAGAAACTTTTTATGGTTTTTGTCGATTTCCCGTTGATCCGGAACTCCGATCGACGAACCGTCAGCGGCATTAGATCCGGGAGAGGGAGAGGAATGCACTGCCATCAGATTTTTCTTCATCCGACCGGCACGTGGCGTTCACGCACGCCCTATGTGGCGGCGTGTGAGGCCCACGCGCGGCTTGGGTGAACGGCGCGTGGCCACCACGCGCCAGACAGTGTCTCCGTGCCGACTTCCCGAGTCTCCTCCGTGAATTTCAGACCATTCCGAGTAGTAACGGACCTCCGAATCTTAAATTTCGTTAGGATTTCGAGAACGATCGAATCACGTTTCTTTCATGTTCTATCACATTTTCTAGATTAAGATTATGTCCCTTATCGTAAATTCTTTTATCTCTATAGGTGATCGTGATACCGTAAGCAGGGACGGTCCTGCTGCATAGTTCCTTTCTCAGTAGTCAGCTCACCAGGTGCGTGGATAAGCTTGTAACATTGATGTTTTCAAAAGTATATAGTATGTATGTTTTCTTAAATGAATTTTAAGGTAATGCATTAAATGAGTTTGTTTTCAGAAAGTTTATATTTTTACTATAAGGTATGGATCGAATATTGATTATGTTGAAATCATTTGTTTGTGATATATGAGAAACTTGCATGATTTGAGATATATGAGCATGGATTTTGAAAATGATTTTTAAGTTAGGATGCACCCCGTGTACTTATATGTGCCAGATTATTGCCGTGAGATAAGGTCTCATGTTGCCAGTTTGCTCTGGATGCCAGTTTTGCCGTGGGGAAGCCCCATGTTGCCAGCTTTGTCATATTGTCACGAGGTTGTGCATATATATGAATAAACAGATTTATCATTACATAGTATTTTTGAGCAGTATGGCTTTATGAGAAATGAGATTTATGATTTGAGTTTTATGAGGAAGAGATTTACGATTTCAAGTAAATGTTTGAGATATCGATTTACAGCTTATGTATTTATTTATATTATGAAAGACTTGTTCGATCCAATTTGTTACTTGATTATCCACGGCACTAAGCTGTGATCCATTGCACTAAGCGTGAGCTTACCTCTTTCCTTAACATTTCAGGTTCAACAGTTTAGTAGATTATCCTTTCCATATGCTATTTCGTCATCATTTCCTGCCAGTAGAGAAATGTTGTGCCAACAGTAGAGTGTCTTTGTTATGTTTTGAGATTATAATTCTAGTTATGTATTTTCTCGGAAGAATTTGTTGTCTAATGTTAGGCATTGAGCCTTTATTTATTACTGAGGATGTTGTATTTTCTTCATGGATATTATGTTGAGTTGGATCATGGAGATCCTATGTTATGATGGTATTTTTTTTAGTTTAGATTTTTCCTTGTATTTGGAGGATTAGTCTTATTACAGGGGAAACTCTGCCAGTTTTAGGTCTCCGTCTCACCCCTACCCTACCTAAGGGGACGGGTGTGACACATCAACACTGTAATAAAGCCCTTGGAGTAATAAGACGATGGCTTCAATGCCTTATGAGAATCATTACTCTTAAATGTTCCTAGTCATAGTTTTGTGAATATTCTGGGCGTTCATAAAGCGGAGAGACTAACATGATGATATGATCATCCCTTAAGTGGGTAGCCGATCTCATAGGCTACTAGCGGAGATCCGTCCACTTGGTGTATCACATTGATGCGTTCATATGGAGTATTTATCTCATGTGTCTGTGAGAACTTTCATGTATCGATTATATGACTAGTCCTTAGACTTGAGGTCTTTACAATCTTATGTGTGGATCAAATAACTTTGACATTCTCCTTCTCCGGTTCAAAAGATCCGGTCATAAGGGTATGATTGGGTCATTTGTTGAAACACATGAAGTTTGTAAAGATACAACAGAGAATCGCCACTCTCTCAGATAATATTTTCTTATAAGATTGGTATTCCAGTTCACAAGTTGATATGTGTGATCAGTGCTTGAGACTGTGGCCACAACGGAAGAATCATGTGAGATTCTTGGGTTAGCACGATTCATGACACTATCAACATCATACATTTGACCATATGGGTAGACACTTTCCGTACCCTAGGTCAATAGGTGGGGATACAATGAGGCGAGTGACCGTATCATATGTAAATCGCATATAGAATGGGTATATATATATCTTTCATTCTCATTTGGGGGCATTGGCATGTTGCTAGATGTTAACCTTGGTCATTGAAATCGAACGACCATCTGATCGGAGGATAATTTATGTTCGATTAAATTATCACGATTTATTTCATGTCCAACTTGAGGGGAACCCAAAAGGTCACACACAACAAAGTCGAAATCAATGGTTAACAGTGCACAATACAAATATAACAGCATATATGATTGCTGTAGGAATTGTTCATAAATGGTTCAATATGTTTAATTATTGAACAGATCATTTATGAGGTTCCATAGTGGCTTAGGGATTGGTGAATGACGATGGGGGCACTTTGAGAATTTGAATAAAAAAAATTACTATTCACATGAATAGTAATATGAATAGTATTTTTTTTTGTTATTTGTTTTGCATTCCAATTCGGTCCAAACTCTTATTAGGGTTTTATAATCTCATTTAACCACTAAATTAAGATCTAATGGCTAAGATTAAATTAGCTTTTATCCCACATTGGATTCTTAATTAATTTTGTTGTCTTTGGAGCACTATATAAACCCAAAGAATTATTCACAAATTTTTACACCAAACCTTTCATATCTTGGGTTTATATAAGTGAGTAACTCTAAAGTTTAAGAGTAAACCACTGATTTTGAGGATACTTAAGTCTAATTGACTATATGAACCTCGAGTTAAAAGTTTTGAGGTATTTTCCTAGGCTAGCACCAAGGGCAAAATACCCGTGCACTCAAGGTGTAGTCTTGTCGTTGAGTTTTGGCTTTGGTGTGTGCATCTTTGGAGGCCACACACTTGGGTGGCTCTTTGGAACGTAGAAGAGCTTGATGAGTTCGAGAAAAGCTTGTAGATTGGAGGGAGGACCAGAGGAGTCTACGGTTCAAGTAAGTCTTTTTCTTTCTTTATTTTATTTAGAGTTCTTATGATAGTTAGCATGTTTAGGTTTATGTTCTTTGCATGTTTTATGAGTTTTATGCTTATAATATATAGTAACATGCCTAAGCTTGTAGAATAATCAAAACAAATGGGTCTTGGGTAAAGGGAAAGCGGCATAATAATTTTAATTTTCCGCTGCGCACTCACGGCCGCTTCCCAACAAGAACAGCATGACGTATGACCTACTTGAAATGAGTGCATGTAGAACATTAATGATTAAAATGATAAAGCAACAACTCACATGAAGCCATGACTCCTATCATCCACCATAAGCCGGTGTAGTGGGCCACCAAAGGCCAGTTCAATGGTAGAGCATCTGGCTTGAGTGTTGTCAGAATGGGTGATGGGAGCAATGGATAAGGGGATAATGATGACTAAGTGATGCAGAGTGACGTCAGGGTTAGTTGTAAAGGGAATTTGAAAACTTATCAAAAGGGTTGAAGTCATTGTAGAGTTGGTTAGTTTTTTGAGCTAAAAACTTGAGAAAGATAAAAATTATAATTTGAGAGTAAGAGTACTAAGAAAAATTAGTGATAGAGAGCAAAAGTGAGTAGTGTATCCGACCACGTTGTGAGAAGTAGATCGGTCAATCATAACCCAATGACTTATTTTTACTGTATCTTGTGTAATTTTCATGTCATCAGCTCGGGTCGTCATTTACCCCGAGCTTAATAAAATCATATCATTTTTCTCCCGTAGATGTAGGTTGGAGCCACTTTCTGGCGAACCACGTAAATCCATATCTTTGTGATTGTCTGTCTTTTATCAAAGTTTGTGTGATTCTCACTAACCAAATAAATTCATAATTGGGGGAGGTTTGTTTGATTGGTAAATTCTCTATATTACTCTTGGAACGAAAAACAGTCATCAACAAAACAATACACTTTTTTTTTTGAAATTGTAAGAAACCTCATCGCCAAATCACCCATTCTGGGTTTAAGCGGAATAAATAAAACTCATGGTTGTCTCAGACTCTTACAAGAAACACACTCTTTAAATTCGAACACAATACCACAATGTGAGATCTCAAGCCCTACACCACCAAAGGGAAAACAAAACAATACATCCTAAAGATTTTTCTCTTAGTGACTTGTATCGTCTGAGCTTTTAATAAGAGTTTTCAGGTTTCCTAAATCTGAAAATAGACAAGGAAATAAGATGAGAACATTTGGATTGATCTAAAACGAACTATCACTATAAGAAATTGTGAAAAGAAAAATTCTCATCGGTCATTATCGACAGAATTTTGACAGTATCGTTGCTAAAAAAAAATACCGATGCATTTTCAACAAATTTTTATAAATAAATTATCGATAAAAAAATATTAGTGTTACATTTTAGTAGCGGGATTTTTAGGTTTTACTAATTGAAAATTTTCATCAGTAAATAACCTAGTACCAACAGATATTATGATTTTACCGATAAAATTTCATAGACTAAGAAAACTTTTTTTAAATTAGTTGTTTAAATACTACTCAAACACATAGTTCACGTTAGTTTATAAATTAAGTTATATTTTCATAATTATAATATCAAAATATGTGATTATTTTTATATGTTAATTTATATTTTATTTTTATTCCACTATTTATAAGAATATTTATACTCTCATAATATCAAATCCAATTAAAAACATGCTAACAGATTTATGGGTCGACGAGTAGAATTGTCAACATAACGTTGATCATTTAAAAAATATTAGGATGAGTGTATTATTGACGGTGTTAGGCTCAGATTTTATTACTCTTATGTTGCCATCTGTCAATCACCCATGTGTTTTTCATTGTAAGGTAAAAAATATAATATCAGTTGGGAAGAGTTACTAAGAGAACTTTTGACTTTTGACTTTTGAGCTAGTCTCATAGGTTTATATATGATATTATAATCAAATTCATCCTTGAGTAAGGTTTACATTACTACCAAATTCACCTATACAAGTAAGGCATAAACTACCTTTCGACTTGACAAGAATTTTTTTTTTTTTTGAAATCGTTGGAAATCTCATCGTCAAACCATCCATTCCAGGTTTAAGCGAGTAGGTAAAATCTACGACTATCCCAGACTCTTATAAGAACGCACTCTCTGGATTTGAACCCAGGACCTGAAGGTCATATCCTGAACCATACACCACCAAACCACGCTCATTGGAGACGACTTGCCAAGAACTATGTAAAAATACTTACCAAAATCATACTTTTTTTTTTTGGAAACCCAGCCACCAAACCACCAATTCTGGGTCGCGGCGCAGGTAAAACCACCGGCTGTCCCAGGCTCTTACAAGAAGTGCACCCCTTGGATTCGAACCCAGAACCTCAAGGTGAGATCTTGAACCCTACACCACCAAGTCACACCCATGGGGACTTACCAAAATCATACACGAGTGATGTTTACACTATATTTTTACGTGACAAAGATTAAATAAAATACTTACCTGCTTGTGATAGGAGGTTGTTAAGATTTTATCGTAAAATACGTCAAATCAATCAATCAAGAATGCACGATTTTACCGTGGTTCGCCGGAAAGATTCCCGACTACATCCACGTTGAACTCCGGAATAGGGAGCTCGCTGCACTAATCAATTTCAAGATTACACACGGAATCTTGAATCCGTTTACAAATTGTAATTCCCCTAATCTCACAAAGAACCCTAATCTCTAAAAGTGACAATCTCTCAAATTCATAATTGAAGATTACACTAACTTGGACTTAGGGAATAGGCTTAACACTTAGCCAATTATTAAGGGAATACAAATAATGAAAACTCTTCCTAATTCTCAACCTAAGTGGCCTTTATATAGGATGAGCAAATAAAGGCAATTGGGACAACGGCAAGGATTGCGCCATGTGTCCCTCATCCAACGGATGACAAGGGCTTCACATTTTACAAACTCTCACCTTGAAGCCCAAAAACATTCCTCACTCCCAATCATACACAAAGACACACTAAGGCCAAGCTAGCACAGCAAACTCACCTACTCTCATCATCGCTCATGTTGGCTGCAAGGTCAGCCAATCCCCACCTGCAACAGCTTCATGCAGTGGGAGAGTTTGGTTGCAGTCACACTCTTTGTCCCCATGTCCGATGGGTTATCTTCTGTTGGAACCTTCTTAATCTCAATCTTACCACTTGAGATAATTTCCCGAACAAAATGATACTCTGCTTCGGTAGTTGACTTTCTTGGGTCCCTGTCACCTGCAATATCAGAATCAACATACCCTACCAAATCTAAAGCGTTAGATTTGTTAAAACATAAGTCATAATCAACAGCAGTATTCAAGTATCTTAACAACCATTGTAAAGCACTCCAGTGTGCTCCACCTGGATTAGACATAAACCTACTCAACAAAGATACAGCATATGACAAGTCAGGTCTAGTACTAATCATGACATACATCACAGAACCAATAGCATTAGCATAAGACACATTTTCCATTTTAATCACCTCAGGTCTAGTACTAAGGGAAGACATCTCCTCTTCTATAGCCGCTTCCCATTCAAGTTTATGGGTAGGCTTTAATGCATCTCCTAAGCTAGCAGGCTCAAACCCATTCATTTCATGACTTGATATTAATGCACAAAAATACAAATCATTGGTTGAGTAATCATACCTGGTAGGAGGCCTTACCTGCCTCTTACTTCTGTCTCTTGCTAGCTGGTAGTTGGCTAAAGTGTCTTGTGGTGTTTCATCATGCTGCTCGGTATGATCCACTTGATCTACTGTGTCCTCTTCAATTTGTTCTTGTATCTCTGCTATTTCATTTCTGTTTTTCTCCTGGTTATTTCTCCTGGGCTGGGTGTCCTCAGATGTCTCCGTGCCTGACATGTCACCAACTTGCTCAGCGTTCCTTGATGTCCCTGGCTCCACCTGCATCTGAGCTCCACCTGCAAGATCAAAATCTGCTAGATCCTTTTCTAAGGCACCTGCATTATTGTTAGTAGATTTACAAGGAAAACAAATTTCATTGAATATGACATCCCGACTAACTATGACTTTGACTCCAGGTGACTCCCTTTCCCATAACCTATACCCTTTTGTCCCTTCTTGGTATCCTAGGAAAACACACTTGATTGACCTCGGTTCAAGTTTACCTACGGACTGGTGAGCAAAGGCTTCACAGCCAAATACTCTAAGGTGTGCAAGCTTATGAGCTCTACCAGACCAGATTTCTTCTGGTGTCTTAAACTGAACTGAACTATTAGGGCTAAGGTTAATCAAATGAGTAGCAGTATTGAGGGCTTCACCCCAAAAGGCCCTCGGAAGTTCGGAAGAAAATAAAAGACATCTGATCTTTTCTAATAGGGTTCTATTCATTCTTTCCGCAACTCCATTTTGTTGAGGGGTGTTTCTAACAGTCCTATGTCTCAGGATACCCTCACTCGTACAGTATTGATCAAACTCAGTATTACAAAATTCTAAGCCATTATCAGTTCTCAAGACTTTTACTTTGTTACTAGTTTGATTTTCTACCAATACTTTCCATTCTTTAAATCTAGTCAAAGTTTCATCCTTTGATTTTAGTAAGAATGTCCATACCTTCCTACTGTAGTCATCAACAATAGAGAGGAAATATTTCTTACCCCCATGTGTCTGGACCTTTGCTGGTCCCCACAAATCACAATGTAGATACTCCAGACTCGCCTTTGACAAGTGAATTCCAGTTGGGAAGCTCTGTCTGTGCTGTTTGCCCAACACACAGATCTCACAAAACTCAAGTGGCTTCAACTGGTCCTTTCCAAATTGTCCCTGCTTGCTGAGTACCTGCATTCCTTTCTGGCCTATGTGGCCAAGTCTCAAGTGCCATATATTAGTCATATCAACATTAGAAGTTAAAGCAGAAATGGGTTTATCCGAGAATACATGTTGTCCATTTAGAACATACAATCCATTTCTCTTTATACCAGTTAGGATTAGATTATTACCCTTAGATATGTGCATGTGTCCTTTGTGTGCCTTATATGTGAAACCTAATTCATCTAGTGTTCCTAGTGATATCAGGTTACGTTTCAGGTCAGGTACATATCTAACGTCAGTAAGAATCCTAACTTTACCATCATGGAGTTTAAGAGTTATGTCCCCAACCCCCTGTATCCTACAAGTATTGTCATTACCCATATAAACAGTCCCTTGGTCAGAATTTCTAAAGTTGACAAACCAGTCCCTATACGGACTCATGTGGAAGGAACATCCTGAGTCCAGAATCCATTCTCTGCTAATGTGATCCCTACACACAGTCAATGCCTCAGATAGGCACATTGACTCCTTTTCGGCAGCCACAGTGGCGCTGTCTTCATTTTCCTGTTCCCTCAGGAACTTATAACAATTCCTTTTAAGGTGTCCCATCTTTCCACAATGGTAGCACTTCTTGTCACTATCCTTATTCTTATCATGTTTATTCTTTTTCTGTCCTTTAGGTTCTTGGTTACTAGTCTGATGATTATTAGGACCATTGAATTTCCTTTCATTTTTACCTTTCACGAATAAGTTCGCTCCTCCTCTCCTACTGGTTCTAAGTTCTAACTCTCTAGCCCTTATACCAGATATCACCAAGTCTAGCCTAGGTACAACTCCTGTGTACTGTAGAGAATTCTTAACGACACTATATTCTTCAGGTAATGCATTTAAAAGTATCATAGCTTCGCTAGAGTCTCCTAGGGCTTGGTCAGTTCCTTTAAGGATTTGAGTCATTTTCGTGAATTCATCCAAATTATCATCAATCGATTTACTAGTATCCATCTTGTAATTAAACAAATTTCCTTTTAAGAACACTAAATTTGGTGCAGAAATAACAGAGTATAAAGATTCGAGTTTACCCCAGAGTTGAATGGCAGTGTCCATTCCGTCAACCTTCCTGATGACCGAATCTCCAAGGTGAAGGAAAATCAGGTTGTAAGCCTCTTCCAGGATTTCCTCCTTCGCTTCCTTTTCCATCTTTGGCCACTTTTCTGGATCCGGTTCCAGTGCCAAAGCCACCTTATGGTGAGAAAGCAGGACTCTCATTTTCTTCTTCCATGTGGTGAAATCTCCCTTCCCGTCAAAGATCCCAATGTCGAGTCTCATAGTCGACATTTTACTTCCTTTTACAGTAATAACCCAACAGCAGTTTGAATTCAATTTCTCTTGACAATTACTGCCCAAACTCAATCGGCAATATACTGCCCAATCTAACCCAAACACAATTGGCAGATTCTCACCCAAACAGGACAGTAAACACACTACACACAGGCCACAATTTCTCAGATTTTAACCCCAAAAAACGAATGCACCAAAGAAACACACACCCTGATACTACTGCAAAAACTCTCACAGTATCAAACTCCCTCAAACTGCAATCGGCAACAGTCACACAAACTGCCTACACACGACAGCAACCTAATCACCCAATCGACTAAGCCTCCAACTTCCAAATCAATTCGGCAATTACACACCCAAATTACAACAGATCGTTAGTCTTGATCTTGGCTGTGGTCTTAGATTTTTTGCTTTCGTCTGATTGAAACTGTCTCTGTGTCTTTGAAAGTGTTCTTCAATTTGACGAGTTTTTAGGGTTCCTTTGTTAAGCCCTTCGTCGAATTCGTTGCCGTCTCCTCCAGGATCTTCTCGGCAATCTATGGGGATGAAGCTTCTTTCTTGATCGGCAACTCACAGGTCTATTTTCTTGGGGATTTGGTCTGGAATCGTCAATCCTCAGGCGCCTCTTTTCGGTTCTGTTGCCTTCGTCTGTGTTCTTCAAGTTTACAGATTCTTGATGCCCTTCGTCTGCTGATTCTTTGTTTTGCCTGTGTTCTTGGGCTGTGATCTTGGTCGACTGCTCTCTTCAATTTTTGATTCGTCTTCTCGGCAAGGTGATCTTTTGCTCAAGAAACTCGGCAATCAGGAGCCTTGGATGCCTTGGTTGTTGAATGGTTTGTATTTGCGTCTATTTGGCCCAACAAAATAGAGAGGCTGGATTTCTTCTTTCTGCTTTTGCCGTCCAATTCGGTCACTGTTCTGAAAACCAAAAGAAAATTTTTCTTTGGGCTTTGATCTTTATCACAGATCACTCTCCAATTCAGCCCACTGGATCTTTATCTCCAAAAGGCTCTGATACCAATTGTTAAGATTTTATCGTAAAATACGTCAAATCAATCAATCAAGAATGCACGATTTTACCGTGGTTCGCCGGAAAGATTCCCGACTACATCCACGTTGAACTCCGGAATAGGGAGCTCGCTGCACTAATCAATTTCAAGATTACACACGGAATCTTGAATCCGTTTACAAATTGTAATTCCCCTAATCTCACAAAGAACCCTAATCTCTAAAAGTGACAATCTCTCAAATTCCTAATTGAAGATTACACTAACTTGGACTTAGGGAATAGGCTTAACACTTAGCCAATTATTAAGGGAATACAAATAATGAAAACTCTTCCTAATTCTCAACCTAAGTGGCCTTTATATAGGATGAGCAAATAAAGGCAATTGGGACAACGGCAAGGATTGCGCCATGTGTCCCTCATCCAACGGATGACAAGGGCTTCACATTTTACAGAGGTGATAGGAAAAATATTTCATATGAATTGGGAAAAATTATTGGGCTAAAATTTATGTTTGAAACAACTTTCGACTCTTTAAATAGACAACTTTCTGCTCTTGAATTAGCTTTTAAGCATAAGTTTAAGGTAATGCTCTAGCTTTCGAGCTAATTTTTAAGCCTGAGTTAGGCCAATGATAGCTTCTATTTTCGCTTAGAAAAATAGCTCACATTAGGATGGAGCTAGTTAATTTTTAAGCATGAATTAGGTATATAGACTTCTATTTTCTCTTAGAACGAGATTAGATCATGAGGAAATCTTGGCCCTCTTAATGGCTTTGACAGAAAAATTTCTAGAATAGTGGCTTTAACTCAGAAATATCTTCACTTTTTTTTTTAGAATCGTTAGAAATTTTGTCATCAAATCATCTCTTTCGGGCTTAAGCAGAGTAGGTAAAACCCCCGACTGTCTCAGACTCTTACAAAAAATATACTCCCTAAATTCAAACTCAAGACCTCAAAATGAGATCTCGAGTCTTACACCACCATGCCACGTCTCATAGGGACGAGAAATATCTTCGCGTGATTATAAAAGAGAAAATTATTCCAAAATTTGGTGTGTTAAAATTGAAAGTTGAACATTTTATGCTTGGTTTTAAATATGAATTTAGAGTCCACACACTTAGATAATTGATCAAGAGTCAATTAAAAAGCATTGAGGATTAAAGATTCAACAAAGAACAACTTAAGATTCAAGTTTTGTTTGGGTAAGATATTTAATTCTAATAATATTGTTAATATTTTTTAATAATTACATAAATCATGTATAATAGAAAAATCCTTGTGTGGGAATCAAGAATTTTTTTTTTCACTGCGTGTGTTCTTGAATTTCCAGCACTAACTTCCGCTGGAGTCCAACAATATGTTGGCCAACCAAAATATTTATTTACAAATCTTGATAATAAAAAATATAAATTAACATAAATATAGTCATTATCATAATATTATTAGAATTCATCCATATGCATTTTATTTTTATATTTAAAATATATTATATAACTATATTTGTAGACATATAATATAAAATAGAAAATTTGTAAACTTTATTTTGTTTATTTCACCAATCACATGGAAGACTTTGCCATCCCTCCTAATATAATCTATTTTATTCTTCACTTGTAGTAAAATAATAAAGGTTTTAATATTTGAATTATCCTTAACCTTTGAAGAGAATTAGTTTGATTAATTGTGGGTGTGCCAACTAGTTCGGTCGGTAAAATTTTTCAATAAAAATATGAAGTTTGCTGTTCAAACCCCACTAACATAGGTAAAAAGGAGTTTCCATAACTATGAATTTCAAAAAAAAAAAAAAAAAAAAAAAAAAAATTAGAATTAGTTTGATTTTTGCTTGGACTCTAAGGATAGGATAGGTATGTGTGATAAATGAATATTTTGTTTATGTTGAACTTATGACATTTTACCTTAAACTTGAGACTCTTTTTTATTGAACTTGCAAATTGTATCGATATTTAATCTTTGATAAATCTAATTATTGAATGAAGGAAAGAGTCTAAAGAGAGTAACAGCTAGGGCATAGGTTTATTTTCTTTCTAGTTCACTTTTAGTTTTTTTTTTTTTTTTTTTTCCTTTCTTAATTTGAATTTTTCACATGATTAGAACATGTTAACATCCTAAAGCCGATTGATAGTTGAGGTACAAGTACTTTAGTTATTTGTCGATTACTTCATTAGTTGTGTAGTTAGTGATGAGTAACAATCAAATTAATTGAAAGGTTATGTCAATTAAAATTTAATTAAGTTTTTCCAATAAATGTGTGATTTATTAACCTTTAAATTCTTTGACAAGAGCATATCTAACATGTCTTCTATCTCATCTACTACATGTGATTGTAAATTTATAATGAATGAAAATGTTGCATTAAATAAAAAGATTGAGGATTTGCATTCTATTGTAACTAAATTTACTTTGAGAAATATTTTAATATGCTACTTAAATCTCAAAGATTTGCATTTAATAGAGAATGATTGAGATATAGGCCTTACATTAAAATGAAATTTTTGAAAAATTATTTTGTTAAGGCATCCACTTCTCATACGTATCACTTTTGATGAAAATATCACATGTCATGCATGCAATAAGAAATGACACAAAATATTTTATTGCATGTATAAAAATATAAAAGTGAATGCATGGGTTCCCCAAGGAACCCCTATGGACCTAAGAAAATTTTGGTACCAAAATGTGCTTAAATGATTTTGTGGGGAAGCTTTGGGAGTGGTTCTTAATGAGAAATGCAAATTGATCCCAAAGACTTAACACAAATGAGGAAAGAGCTCAACAAGAAGAAGATCAAAACTCTACCTAAAAAAAGAATAAATTTCAAGAATGGTGGTTTTATCACTTGGTGACAACGATAAAAGGTAAAATCTGTGTTTACGAAAATATTGGTACTGTTTCCTCTACCCTATATGAGTATGTTAAAATTGTTGACATGAAAATTGAAGTTGATTGTGAAGTATACTAGTGATTAGGCAATTTCAATTTTAATTGGTATCAATCTATACTTAATCATATCATTAATCTCATTTAGTATCAAATGACATCACATAGGACTTATTATCTTTTATGACATATATGATCTTTTTGAATTGTTAGCATTTGATATGTCTTACCATTGATCTCTATTGGTTGAAAATGAAATACATGGATATTGATATAACTTGGATGATTTTGATTATTTATGCATGAATTGCATATTTTATGGCAAAATGGGAGAATTGTAAGAAAAATGCTAAGTGTGCATGTTTATGAACTTTAATATGTTTTGTACACATATTGGTTGGTATCTCATAGAGCCTAATTTTTGCTTTTCCATCCTTTTTTATAATTGTAAAGGGGGAGAAATCATATTAATGAGATTAAAACTTGTGTTAACCATTGTATTAAGGGAGATAAAAGTTTTACTAATGTATTTGTCTAAGTTTTATAGAGATATATTGAAAAAAATCATACATTTGAGAGGGAGCTAATATTAAGGGGAGTCATAATCGTCAACAAATTTGGAACTCCCAAAGCCCACAAGTTTTAAAGGTTGTCATTATAAAAAAAAGTGGGAGATTGTTAGTGTCATAACACTTAAGATGGATTTTGATGATGTAATGCGGAAGACTTCAACGCACATCAGTGAGCATTACAAAATGATGTCGAAGTACATTGGTTGCAAGGAACATAATGGATGTGAACACTCAATGACATATTGAAGAAATTTATTGTGGTCTTAGCTTAGGGCTCTCTTTATAAGTGGGTTGATAATTTAAGTCTCTAGCTCATTAGACATATGCATATTAATTTAGATGCATTAGGGTCATGTGCAAAATATTTCAATCTTCAAATTCTGTATTTTCTGCACTGAGACCGACATATTGGTCTCTCACACTAGCATATCGGTGACCCTGATCTGCCTTGAGTAGATTTTCATGCTCTCTGGAACTGAGCTACTCTATACCGGTCTCTCATACCGGTCAATTGGAGTTTGTACAGCCGCTGGAACCGGGACGGTCCATACCGGTCCCCATATCGGTGAGTTAACCGGCATACTGGCCTTCATACTGGTTAATAATATGGTATTGCGCTTTAATCTTCAACGATAATATAGCCATTTGAATTCACAAGACCGACATAGCGACCTCTGAGACCGGCATACCGGTCTCAGACAAAGAGCATGGACAATTTTACATCTTCGCTATATATTGAGCCTCAAATCTATTTTTGCTAAGTTCCAACACCTTCATACATTTTCTAACAAGCAAAAACATAGAGTTTTACTAAACCTTCATATTCATACACTCTCATAATCAAAGCTCACACACTACACATTCTTGATAATTTATAGTGAGCTTAGAATTCTTGGGTTAGTAACTCACATCCTTAAATCCTCTTATCTTTTGTGAGTGTCCAAGTTGCACTTTAATCTTCATTATTCAAACACTTGTGGTAATGAAATCGATTATTGAGTAGGTATACTCAAAATGGTAATTTGTGTAAAGGTTGTGATTAAGCTTAAAGACAAAACTCATTGTAAATGTTTGAGAGTGAGCCATTGGAAAACTCTTTGTGTAAATGTTTGGAGTGAACCTAGGGGACAAAACTCTTAGTTGCGTGTGAGTCACGGAAAACTCGGTGTAAGTTGAGGATTCAACTTAGTGGAAAGCTTCAAGTGCGGCTTAAAGGAGTGGACGTAGTCATTGGTGGCAAACCACTATAAATATGGTATCAAATTTTTTTATCCTTAAACTCATTTATATTATCGAAAGTTTATTTTATATTTGCATATTATTTAAGTCACTTGCATATTAGTAATGTATTATGATTGAGAAATTAATTGATAAGCTTAATTGGTAACGTCACTAACTTAATAGCGTAAAATCGATAAGAATATTAATTATGCATAATTTGTCACATACCCTTCTTCATCGACATTGTATCATCACAGTGGAATGAAATGAGCAAAGTACAAGTCATTTAGTTTGAACCAATGAGAAAAATAATTATCTATAAAACACACAATTAGTAGATCATTCACAAATATAGTCATCGAATGAATCGACTCTGAGTGGCATATTGAAATTTCAAGCATTCTGCAATCCAAGCATTCCACAATCTGTGAAAAGTGGACATCCATCATCAAGGTGTCCAACGGAAAATTCTGAATCATGTAATGATCATTTATTGTAGAGTCCAGCTGTTAGCCTTCATGCATGAAGCATGCATCCAGTAAGCAGAAACAACAAAGAATCTTTCGGTGGCTTGATTTGTGGCTTTGATTGTCATTCATGATAGTCAACAAATATGAGCAAATGGTGCCACCAAATCAGGAATGAATAGTAGTCGTTTTTGGCACTATAAATTGAGGTCATATCAGTGTTGTAAACTATCCCAAAGTAGAGATTACAAAAGAGAGAGTGTTGAGGTTTTTTTTGTAAGTTTCAAGTTGTAAACTTTGTGTATATCTATTCTTGTAAAGTAATAGAAGTGATTCGATTTTTCCTCGAATCTTCTCTAAAGTGATCGGTGAATCACAACAAGTGGTATCAGAGCTTCGGTTATTTTTTTGGGTCGTAAAACCGAGTAACAGAGCTTCCGATCGGAAAACAGATTCCGACGAAAGTTGTCAAAAATCTATTTTGAGGGTACCATTAGCTAGTTCACAGAGAGACGAGCACGGTGGTATTTTCCGACGAAAGAACGACGTCCACAACCTCCGCAAGCACCGAACATAAGCCTCGCCACGCACCCCCACGCGCCGCACGCGCTGATCGAAGGAAGAAGACGATACACGTGGCAGACATGTCAGTGCCACGTCAGCACCCAATCAACGCACAGTCAGCAGACACGTCAGCCGCCACGTCAGCCACGTCAGCAAAACGGTCCCACTTTGCCACGTCAGCAGACTGGTAAATTTCATTAGCCCCCTGAAATTTTGAAATTTACAATTTTGCCCCAGAACTTTTAAGAATTTACAAATCAGCCCATGTGTCGGATTTAGACCAACTAAGTGTCTATTCCACCATTTTCGACCATTCCAGACGCAACGGTGACCTCAGATTTGTGAAATTCAGCCCCAATTTTAATTTATTTTCATTTTAAACTTAAAAACTTAAAATGGAAATAGAAGATTCCAATTCTGGTGCAATGATTAAACTGAATGCAACTAATTACTCCCTCTGGAGATCTCGGATGATAGATTTTTTGCATTGTAAAGATCTTTTTGATTTCATCCAGTTGAAGGGAGTGAAACCAGAGTCTGTTAAGGAGTATGACTGAAATAAACTCAACAACAGAATTTTAGGTCAGATTAGGCAGTGGATCGGTCACAGTGTCTTCCACCACGTAGCACATGACACAAATACTTATGAAATATGGAGAAAATTGGAAGACATGTTCCAGGCCAAAACAGCTCGGAATAAGGCCTTAATCATGAGGCGTTTGGTGAACCTGAAGCTACGGAGTGGAAATTCAGTTGCAGAACACACCAACGAGTTCCAAAGCCTGGTGAACCAGTTATCTGCAGTAGACATGAAACTGGCAGACGAAGTTCAAGCCCCATTGCTACTCAGTTCTCTTCCTGATAGCTGGGAGACTCTGGTGGTTACTCTCAGCAACTCAGCTCCAAGAGGCAAACTTACCATGCCTATGGTAAATGATGCCCTGTCAAATGAAGAAGCCAGAAGAAAAGACGTGGGCTCAGATCAAACAGAAGCCATTGTCTCAGAGCAACGAGGAAGACAACAGAAGAAACATCAAGGTGGGAGAAGAGATAGAAGCAAAAGCAGGGGCAGATCCAAGGACGGAAAAAAGACATACAAGTGCTTCCACTGTGGCATAGAATGCCACATGAAGAAAAATTACCAGAAACTGCAACGAGAGCAGGGACAAGGCAATAACCAGCCGAATAAGAATGACGCATAGACACTAGTAGTTATCACGGTAGATGTAGCTATATGCTCCGGCCATGAAGAAACATGTCTTCACACCGCAACTCAGGATGTCGAGTGTGTGGTAGATACTGCAGCATCCTACCACGTCACTCCTCACATGGATTTCTTCACAACATACAAAGCATGAGACTTTGGAGCAGTGAAGATGGGGAATACCAGTTCTTCCCAGATAGTGGGAATTGGTGAAATACAGTTGCAGACAAATGCAGGGTATACAATAACCCTGAAGGAGGTCAGACATGTTCCAGAACTTTGGCTCAACTTACTCTCGGGGGTAGCCCTTGAAAAACAGGGCTATGCTAGCCACTTCAGCAACGACACTTGGAGGATGATAAAAGGTGTCATGGTCATCGCCCGATGACTAATCTGTGGAACCTTATACAAGAATCATGTGAAGATATGTGCAGAAAGCTTCAATGTAGCTGAATGAGAGGCTTCTCAGAATCTGTGTCACCAGAGACTCGGTCACATGAGTGAAAGAGAGTTGTCTACCTTGACAAAGAAGGATCTAATCACTGTCTCCAAAAATGATGTTTTGGATCCTTGCAATCACTGTCTATTCGGTAAGCAACACATAGTCTCTTTCAATTTCTCTTCTATAAAGAAATCAGAGTTACTCAGTCTGATGTACTCTGATGTATGTGGTCCATTGGAGGTAAACTCACTAGGCGGTAACAAATATTTTCTGACTTTTATTGACGATGCTTCTCGGAAAGTATGGGTGTATTTTCTGAAAACAAAGGATCAGGTCCTGGACTATTTCAAACTGTTCCATGTAATGGTCGAGTGTGAAACAAGGAAGAAACTGAAGTGCCTTCGCACAGACAATGTAGGCGAATACACTTCCAGAGAGTTCGATGCCTACTGTAGAAGCCACGACATTCGACACGAGAGGACTGTTCCACGCACCCTACAACACAATGGTGTCGCTGAAAGGATGAAACACACCATTATGGAGAAAGTCAGAAGCATGATCAGCATGACTAAGCTGCCAAAGCCATTCTGGGGAGAAGCTGTTCGTTCCGCCTGCTACCTGATCAACAGATCACCATCTGTACCATTGAACTTCGAGATTCCGGAGAAAGTGTGATCTGGTAAGAATCTCTCATATTTTCACCTCAAAATATTTGGATGTTTAGCATTTGCACATGTATCCAAAGAGCTCAGGCAGAAGCTCGATGCAAGGACTACTTCATGCATCTTCATAGGCTATGGAGATGAAGAATTTGGATACAGGCTATGGGACCCGAATGAAAGAAAGGTCATTAGAAGCATAGATGTAGTGTTTCTTGAAGACCAGACAATAGAAGACATTGAAAAGCCCATGATGCCTTCTAAAACCAGTGCTGACAATGCCGATGCAAATCCAGACACAACCCCAGCACCAACACCAGTGGCCACAGATGATGATAAGGTACAAGACATACCAGAAGCAGAACCAGAGGAGGAAGGAAGTGTTGAGCAGTGGAAGCTGCAGCCTTCTCCATCAGAGGCTTCGGGATCATCAATGGATCTGGATGACATCAGACAGCCAGAACCTCCAATACGAAGATCTGAGCAAGGCTGGATTCCATCAGCCAGATACTTAGGATCAGAATACATTCTGCTTACTTATGAGGGGGAGCCAGAAACCTTCAACGAAGCTGTATCTTATAAAGACAAAGACAAATGGCTACACACAATGCATGATGAAATGGAATCTCTGCAGAAAAACAACACTTATGAGATAGTCAAGCTCCCACATGGAATGAAGGCACTGAAGAACAAATGGGTGTTCAAGCTCAAGAAAGATGGCAGCGGAAAAGTGGTGAAACACAAAGCTCGGCTAGTAGTCAAAGGATTCCTACAGAAAAATGGAATTGACTTTGATGAGATCTTTTCACCGGTGGTAAAAATGGCTTCAATCCGAGTCATCCTAGGATTGGTAGCCAGATTGAACTTGGAGCTTGAACAGATGGATGTCAAAACAGCATTTCTTCATGGTGATCTGAATAAAGAAATCTACATAGAGCAGCCAGAAAGATTCAAAGTTTCAGGTAAAGAAAACCTTGTTTGCAAGCTGAAAAAGAGCTTGTATGGGCTCAAGCAAGCACCGAGGCAGTGGTACAAGAAGTTCGACTCATTCATGGTGGGTCAAGGCTACAAAAGAACTGCAGCAGATCAGTGTGTATACATTCATAGGTTTCCAAATGGAAATTTCGTTGCTCTTCTACTGTATGTAGATGACATGTTGATTGTTGGACAAGAAGCAACGAAGATCAGCCAGTTGAAGAAGGAACTCTCCAAGGCTTTCGACATGAAAGACTTAGGACCAGCTCAACAGATTTTGGGAATGGAGATTGTTCATGACAGACAGAATAAGAAGTTGTGGCTTTCACATGAGAGGTATATTGAACGGGTAATCAGAAGGTTTGATATACAGAAAGACAAACCAGTCAGCGTTCCGCAAGCGCACCATTTCAAACTAAGCAAGAGTTTGTGCCCCTCATCCAAGAAAGAGATAGAGGAAATGTCAGCAATACCATATTTTTCAGTTGTTGGAAGCATAATGTATGCAATGGTATGTATCAGGCTAGATATTGCACACGCAGTGGGTGTAGTGAGCCGTTTTCTCTCTAACCCTGGAAAGCAACACTGGGAGGCAGTCAAATGGATTCTCAGGTACCTCAAGGGTACAACGAAGTTTCGTCTGTGTTACGGGGGAGCTGATCCGATCTTGGAAGGCTATACAGATTCAGATATGGCGGGAGATCTTGATGGTAGGAAATCTACATTAGGATTCATCTACACTTTTGCAGGGGGAGCTGTGTCATGGCAGTCAAGATTGCAGATGTGTATTGCATTATCCACAAGGACCACAACAGAGGCTGAGTACATTGTCATAGCTGAGATAGGAAAAGAAATGTTGTGTTTAAAGCGTTTTCTCTAAGAGTTAGGGATCAAGCAAACAGAATACAAGATACATTGTGACAGACAGAGTGCTATGGACTTGAGCAAAAACTCAACGTATCATTCCCGGACGAAACACATTGATATTCGCTATCACTGGATACGCGAGTTGATGGATCAACAACTGCTGAGACTAGTGAAGATCCATACAGATGAGAATCCAGTCGACATGTTAACGAAAGTGGTTACTCGAGACAAGCTAGAATTATGCAGAGTCATAACCGGGATAGCTGTCAGATGACGATTGTTTCAGATGCAGCTGGAGGGGGAGAATTGTAGAGTCCAGTTGTTAGCCTTCATGCATGAAGCATGCATCCAGCAAGCAGAAACAACAAATAATCTTTCGGTGGCTTGATTTGTGGCTTTGATTGTCATTCATGATAGTCAACAAATATGAGCAAATGGTGCCACCAAATCAGGAATGAATAGTAGTCGTTTTTGGCACTATAAATTGAGGTCATTCCAGTGTTGTAAACTATCCCAAAGTATAGATTACAAAAGAGAGAGTGTTTAGGTTTTGTTTGTAAGTTTCAAGTTGTAAACTTTGTGTATATCTATTCTTGTAAAGTAATAGAAGTGATTCGGTTTTTCCTCAAATCTTCTCTAAAGTGATCGGTGAATCACAACATTATTATCATGGAAACATATAGATAAATAACCAAACTCTGAATATACTATTAGCTAAGCTAAATGTATAAACATAAATGACAAAGTCTTCATTTATCATCAGTCCCAACTCCCAAGCGGCATCATTTTATCATCTTCCAAGATCAACCACTCCAACCTTAATGTAACTAAAAGTTTTTAGGGGACTTAAAGTGCCACATACAACCATTTCACCGATAGATCAGGAAATAAAGAAAGTCAGTTGAAAGGAGCTAGCTACCTCTAGCACAAAGCACAACTTTTTTTTAAATCATAAATAGGCGCATACTACCTCAAGAGTATTCGTAAATTGCGACAAATGGCATCAGGACACTCCCCATCCACAGCTTCCCATCCTTCTCTTCGACTTCGCTAACTGCTTTAACAACCTTACCCTGACTGTCCTCCAATACCTGCAAAATCTTTCCCTCTGGGCTGTATTTGACAACTATAGCATGGAGCCTTCCCCCGATGTGAATCAGGTAATAAATCTTTGCTGAAATCGGAAGCTTGAGCAGGAAATGCAAAATTCTGGGGTGTAAAAACATGAAATGAGAGTACAAGGTCCACCGACAGTGGATGGCCACCCAAAAGTCACCATTTTCATTTGTGCGGACGTTGTCAGGATATCCAGGTAAGATGGCAAGATCTTCTAAAGTACCTGTTTTCTCACCTTTCAACCAGTACTTGCGTAATCTGCATTAACAGATGAAGTGAAAATTGACAAGGAAAAGTAAAGCAAAGGTTGTGGGGTTCCTGAATGATTCAATATGACTACTGGTTCTGTTAAACGTTCCTTAACTACCTACCAACTGTGCCAAAGAGCATTTGCTTTTGAAAGTAGCAATCAACTATCACAGCAAGACATTGAAGCTTGAAATTGCTGTAATTTGTCCCAAAAATTGTATTGCACAGTTGGAAAATATGGATAAGGCAAGATGTATTATCATCCGATATTGGCATATTTCTCAAACAAATTTAAAAGGCAAAAAATGGGTGAAGTTAAAGCTCCACTATTTTCTAAAGTCATCACATTATTATCAGTACTGTGAAGTAAAAGATATATTTCGGTACAGTCTCCCCTAATCAGGGGTAATTCCTTTTCTGAGTCACCAGAGATGTCAAAACAGTTTTTATGGGCTCCACAGCAGTTAGATTACTTTTCTTTTTAGATTCAAATTAAATCAGCTTGCTTGTTACAGCATTAGTGCATGGACTAGCATACGTAGAAGCAACTCCTCAAGAAAAAAGGAGAAAATTAGAAGTCCTTGTGTAGATTATGTCATAATGTAGCCTTATCACTGTACAAGGAATTATCCTTGGAAAGTTCAAACAATGAAAATAGTTGCATGTATTTCATATATGAAGTGTAGAAGGGTCACCTGCCAACGGCACCTTCACAAAAGACAAAGAATGCTTTGTCCTTGCTCAAGGAAAGACCATTAGGAAATCGAAGATTCCTCAATAGGACTCTCGTCTGCTTCGTAATTGGATCATACTTTAGAACCCTTCCAGTATCTTCTGCGGAGAAAACCAACTGAATGAAGTTTCTGAGAGAGAATACAGTGTCAGAAATAATGCACCACAATTGTTAGGAATTAATTTTTATTTATTTTTTAAAAGAGTCCTACTACCAAGTACCAAGTACCATGTTAATAATCTCACATGGAAAACACAGAACTTACCATTGACTTTAACATTTGTGCAAAGCTACCCTCTAATATCTTGGCATTTACAATCTTTGAGTCTTATAAACAATCCGATAATTAAATTCATTGGACTAAAATTGTATCTAGAGTTATGCGAAAAATTAAAAAAGTTCAGAAACTAGCTTCAGTAATTTCTACTTAAAAATCAAAGATCGAATTTGCATTCGGCAATAGAAAAACAATCAAGTTGAGAATTCAGAATCTATTGGTTAATGGTTATAGAAAACAATTTGAGGAAAGAAATAACACATCAAAATTTTGTCCCAAAATAATAGTATCTAGAAAATTCGCCTTCACTTCCTCTGTTTGCCATCCAAAATAATGCATCTTTTTTACAATAATAATTGATTAATTCAAAAAAAATTGCAAGAATTTCAGAATTAAGTAGCAAACTTGTAATCTTTACAGGACTAGAATCATCCAGTGAAGAACGTGGGTATGTTTGTCTTTTGCATTTGCTTGGATGAGGAATGAGAGGGCATCTATCGACCAATTCCCACATTTTTTTTACCTTACTAAGCCTTTCAAATCTCACAGATATCTTAAGTAAAAGAGGGCAGACATCATTGGTAACACGAGCCTCTCTTTCAAGTACTGGTCCTTATGACTGCTATAAGTTACAGAGGAAAATTTATAGAATTGAGATGTCATCAAGTCAGTTACTATGACTCGTCTTTCGATTTGTGGTCATTTCATGCTTTCAAACTCATCAGACAACAAGAACTGAAGAAAGTAATCTAATAAATGTAAGGAGCGATTAAGGGTAGGACAAACATTTCTAAACATGACGTTAATTGTCAAATTAATAGCATTATAATGCCCTACATGAAGCAATACTCTTTAGCCATCACCTAGACACAGCGGGTTTTGAAGCAGCCGCTTAGGTATTTGAAGTTATGATTCTTTATATATTAAATAAAATTCTGCATGTTTGACTGATCAACCCAACTTTTGACTTGTCAAAGACGGCGATGTATTAGGTATTTTTAAGGTTATTTTGACGCTTGTTATAAGTTATAACTATTTATAAAATATAATATTAGCAGTAGAAAAATTAAACTATCAGAATATTGGAAGGAGTAGCAATTAAGTTCACTCGCCTCCTCTGATAATTGGTGCTGCTGTCAGTAAAGTAAACATTCCCTTCATCGTCAATGTCTAGATCATTGGTGAACTTCAGTGGAACGCCTTCTGCTTCAGTTGCAAGTGATGTTGCCAATCCACCTTGGGGACCAACCTTCATCAGACCAAAATATGCATCTGCAATGTATAAATCACCAGTTTTCTTGTCAAATCGGAGCCCCAAAGGCCTGCCACAGATGTGCTCATTCTTCAAGTAACTCGTAGCAATCGGCTTGGGGTTACATAGTTCCGACCTGTATCTCAATTTGTCAATGGAAATGAGATTAGCAAGTCAGGAGCAGTATTTATTTTTAATTTTTTTTGGAAACATTGGAAACCCCGCAATCAAATTACCCGACTCGGGCTTAAGCGGAGTAGGTAAAATTACTGGTTGTCCCAGGCTCTTATAATAAACGCACCCTCTATATTCGAACATAGGATATCCTAAATCCAACACCACCAAGACACGCCCCATGAGCAAGTCAGGAGCAATATACTAGAGGTACAACCACAAAAACGGCTTCACATATTTTCTAAGAAACAAGCACAAATATATAGATGAATTCGACCTTTAAACCAGACACTGCCAAGTTACATTTGAACTTATTTTTTTTTTCCCTTCTTTTTAAAGCTAAATTCCATTTTCAAGGATCAGATTGATACTGAAATTAATAAACTTTTCTGTTTGAAAACACTATGCCAAAAATGACTTTCGCTAATATTATTATAGTGTCAATAAAGGATTTCACTGACACTTTTTAATAGTTTCAGTGTTGCTCGAGCCCGAATACACTGACACTAGTATTTAGAATACATTTTTTAATACGATTTTTGTGTCAATGTGACTATATTATCAGTAGATCACTGACATGACAACATCAGGAAAATACTGACAATATTTGAAATATTTAGTGTCAGTAATTATTATGACTCTTTAAATCATATCACAATACCAAACTTTCAACAACAATATGAATTTCTGAGAAGATAAATCAATGGTTCATTAAAAATATTTTATCTATCATGTATAACTAAAATAAAATGCATCCATTGGCTTGATCACTTGAGAAAACACAAAGTTAAATTTGCTAAATTGTTCAGTGTCGGGGGGCACAAAATCACAGAATCACCAAAAATATTCTAAGAACACACAAAACCCAGAAGCAAAAACTGACCTGTTATTGGAAGTAAAAGCAAAATCATTCCATTTAAGGCCATCCCAGAAGAGGATTCTGCCATCAGCAACACCAGTATAAGGACCACGGCCAAGAGGGTCAAAAGCCAAGCTCTCAGGGCCTTGAATTTGGTTCATGAACTTGATTTCCGAATTCTGAAGCAAGTTCTTATCATCTTTCTCCTTAGGAATCAGAGACCATGGCGGCATGTCAACCTTGTGAGACACAAAGTTGGGGAACTCAGAAATTGCACTGTGCTTAAAAGGGTCAAGACCACAGTATATGGCCAGAATCAGAATCACTAAGCACACAAACCCACTAGGCTTCATTGCTAAACAAAAACAAAGACACAAAAGACTAATAGAAACAAAGGAGAGTAGTAGGTGATTGTTGAAGTGCTTGTAATTTAATAGTTGGCTGCGACTGGGAGACGTTTTTGTTTTGTTTGTATTGGATTTATTGCACTCAAACAATAATAATACTCAAGATGGATGAATTGAATTAGCGGAATTTATTTTTTTTCAATTTTAATCTAATTGGTTAATAGATTTACCAATTAAGCTTACTAATTAATTTTCTCAAATAATACATTCAATAATTAATTTATCCAGTGACAAGTTTCGCAAAATGATATGGAAATACAATACAAAATTTATAATAAATTAAAGAGATGGTGTTAGAGAAATTGACACCAGATATATAGTGGTTCGGCCAATTCTTTGCATACGTTTACTACTTTTTTTTTTTTTTGAATCGTTGGAAACCCCACCGTCAAATCACCCCTTCTGAGCTTAAGCAGAGCAGGTAAAACTCTCGGCTGTCCCAGACTTTTATAAGAAACTCACTCCATAAATTCGAACCTAAGACCTTAATGTGAGATCATGAGCCCTATATAACCAAACCACGTCTCTTGGGGACCCTACGTCCACTACTCCAAGCTGCATTTGAAGCTTTCCACTATGTAAAAGTGAATCCACATTTTACATGAGAGTTTTCTCTCTACGCTCATTCCAAACTTGTACACTAGAGGTCTTTAATCCAAGATTCCTCTTAACCTTATGAGGTTTTCTTCCAATGCTCATCTACCTTTACGACAAATGCACCCTTTAGAATATCCCCACTCACATAAGGGATTTCCCAATTACAAGAGATTGCTATTGAAAGTTTTACAACACAATTGGATACACACACAAAAGATAAAGAAGATTAAGATGTGAGTGTATATCCAAATAAATTTAAGCTCTCTAAATGATATGAAGGAGTACGTAATGAGTTTTGATAATCAAGAGAGTATATGAATAAAAACATTGATGAAACTCTCTATTTTTGCTTTTTATAAAATGTATGGAGGTGATAGAATTAAACAAAAATGAAATGAGGACTCAATTTATAGAGAAATAAAAAAAATTGCCCCAATTCTTTGTCCTGGGACCGGTGTGCTTGTGTCAGAGACCGGTATACCGGTCTGCCAATTCAAATGGCTATAAGAATTTGACCATTGAGCATTTAAGCGCAAGACCAACTAGATTACTGACTGTTATGGTTCATATCAGTTCCAGAGAGCATGTTCATTCCAGATAGATTGGTATGAAAACCGGTAAGGTCTGGTCTGGTTCCAGTAATGGTGTTTTGAGAACACTGAGGCCGATATAGAGACATGTGAGGTCTAAAATAGACCGATAGACCGGTTCCAGTGTATAAAACTCAGGATTTGAAGTTTAAAACCATATGTACATAACTCTATTGCAATAAATGAATGTGTATGAGTCTTATGAACTTATAATACTTGAATTAACAACTCATTTACATTGAGAGCCCTAAGTTATAAGACTTCGCTTGATTTCTTCATTTAAGCTCCAGTCTTCACGTTCATTTTGCTTCGACATCTTTTTGTATAGTTTTGCGATTGCGTTAAGTTACGAGTGTTGCATCATCAAAATCCTTCATCAAGTGCAATGATTACCGCAGTCAATCAACTTCGAGAAATCCACTTAGTTATTTTTATTCTCGAAGAATTCTATGAATTTATTAATCTTTTAATGAATTAAGAATTTATAATTTATTAAAATTATTGAGTAGTGATAGATGTATTACGTGAGTACATAATTCTATTTTTAAACCAATTAGGAGATGTTGTGTGTATAAAAATTTATTTAATTAAATCAAAATTTTAATTTAAAATCACAGTTTAACTGTGATTATGTACTAAAAGAGTATTTATTCAGTATATCTATCATTATTGAAAATTATTTTATCCCAAGAAAAATTAGGAGGAGACATGCAGCTGTTCTAGTCCTCAGCGAGAGATAGGAAACTATTTAATACAAAATAAATATGAATGAAGCTATTTAAACTTTAAAAATGTCTTTAAACAAATATTTGTTTAAAAAAATATATTGCTAGCCTTGCTTGAAATTATTATTAAGGACCATTTATGATATGTAAATATAACACTAATATTTACATATGACTAATAATAATTGATTTCTTCATTGTATTTATTGCATGTTTGGTATGCTTTTTAGTATAAGTAAAGACTTTTTTAATTTCAAAAATTCTTTTTTATGTTTTATTTTTTATTATGTTTGATTGTATTTAGAGTAGAGTTTTTGGTTTTTTTTTTTTTTTTTTTTCTTAAAAAAAAATAATAATTTACTTTTACTAGCAAAATTTCAACATTTGAGTTTCTAAGAGTAGAAATTAGAAATAGAGGTTGATAAAAAAGTAACTGAAATTGAAAAATCGAATTGAACCAGAAAAAATCGAACCGACGTGAAATTTTTATTTTCAAAAATAATTGTTGGATATTTTAATTGAAAAACCGAACCGAACCGATTTAAAATAATTTTTAACTAAAAAAACGAACCGAACGAATTGATTGAATAATTTAATTTATAGAATTTTTTAAAATCTAATCATTTGTTATTTTATAATTATATTTGTTACATTATTTAATTTATTTAGTATTTAGTGATGATTAATTTAATGAAATATTTATAATTTTTTACTTTGTTATTATTCTTTTTATTTTTCTGCATTTTAAATACTTTAAATGATAATTATATCTCATGAAAAACTTTATTGGTATAGTTATGATGATTAAAAGAGTTACAATATAAAAAAATTTAAGTAAATATTAAATTTAGTAAATGTTATTAATTTTTTATTATTAATAAAAAAAAAATTAAGGTGTTTGAACTTTAAACGCCTCTCAAGAGTGAGAGAGAAATTGAATAGCTATTAGTTTGTTAATAATAATACAAAAAATTAATTAATTTTGTCAAACAAGAAAATAGTTTTGTTCATTTTCCTCCGGAATTGAAACATATTTATTTCCTATCAGATGAATGAGCTCTCTATTAAATTGTCACATATTTGGTCTAACATTCCTCCATTTTACGTGAATAACATGCTATATTTATTTTTGAAACCGATAAGGGTTGAGTTTCGATCAGGTCCATCCTAGGGACACGATCGAAAATATAGATTCATTCTAAGGTTTAATGGTCCTAAATATAGATGACTCGACTCGACTCTCAAATAACTTAAACGATCGTTTTGGCCTCGTCTCAAATAAAAGATTCTCATAGAAATTTGTGTTTTTAAATATAATTATATTACAAAATTAATAATAATTTTTACATAAAAATAATATTGTCTTTCTAATTGATTAGTTAATTATAGTGGATAATAATTTATATTATTAAAATATTAGATTTTAATAAACAATTACCTTAGTCTTTGTTATTTTCAAAACAAATAATTTGATTATTTTCTTTTTCTAAACGTATATCTAATTGAACTTGTATATCTCACTCCCTCATTATTTTTCATGTTAATTCTCAATTAATATTTTTCCTTTTTTTTTTCTAAAAAATACATAAATAAATATATGCCGTCGTCATCATAGCATCATTGTTCAAATCTTATCATTATACTATTTGTGAAATTAGTTTTTATTATTACTTACCAATTATTCTTATTTTTTTATATAAAAATAAATTTGAGTATTCTTTTAACAAAACTTGAATAATTTAATTACTAAAAATATCTGCGCAAAAATGTGCATATTGACATAATTAGTTAGAAAATAAATTTAGTGAGATTTCACTAATTTTTTTTTTTTTTTTTTTTGCCTAAAATCCTAGAAAAACTTAAGCCGCATATATATATATATATATATTTCCCAAAGATCTGCTTCATTTTTTATATATAAATTGAATTACTTTCTTATAATTTACCATACCTACGTTTGATTAATTGATGTCGTGTAGTGTGGCATAAAAAAAATATTGTGCTTTTAATTTATTCGAAGCATACTTATTAAATTAAATTCAAACATGATTGAATATCAAAATTAAATAAAAATTTGAATTTCTTACAAGCAAATGAAAATTGTTGAGCCAAGTAGCGCTAATTAATCATTAAATAAAAATAACGACTTAATTTTAATTGAAGTAGATCTGAGGGAACAATCAAGCATTTAAAGAGTTTATATTCTCTTTAATAAGTGTTACTTAGTGGTGTAAGGCTCGGAATCTCACATTGAAATCCTAAATTCGAATCTAAAGAGTGTATTTCTTATAAGAGTTTGGGACAATCGGAGATTTTACCTGTTCCGCTTAAACCCGGAAAGAGTCATTTGACGGTGGGTTTCCAACGATTTCAAAAAAAATAAATATCATCTCAATTTTTAATTTTTAAATCTTGTTTTAAATGTCAAATAAGCAATTATCTTAACCATTAGATTTACTTAAATTGATGGTTAAGAATTGATGTCTAAAATTAAATCAAATATATAAGTACAACAGTGTCCATGAAAGAAAATGTAACGAATGATTAAGATTAAGAGAGATAATGTATACAAATGTCTATATTTATGTGACTTAATTGACGGCTCGAATATTTTCATTATAATCTAATGACTGATACAAAATCATTTCATTATAAAATCTCTCTGAAAAATGAAATTGTATATTACCAAATAAATCAAATAAGAGAATCATAAAATCTCTCTGAAAATGATAATGGTGAATCATGCAATAAATTATGTAACACCGTGTCGTAGGCACGGATAATATCTAATGCTCTATATATATATATATAAAAGAAACTCAGAAATGGAGGCTATTAAAAACAAAACACACGCATGCTTGTATACTTAAAAATACATTGGCAAAGTCTATAACACCATTGAATCCCAGCGTATATGAGTGATTCAATATAAACTATCGATACATATAGAGAGAGTTTCAAGTATAAACTAATTTACAATCACCTACTCATTTCTAGGTCCAAATATAAGAGTTTTCGGCATTTATGAATAAAACTCAATCACCAATCATGTTTTGTGTACCTGAAAGGATTATCCATGGACTTGGTGAGAGGCAAGGCAACCGAATTACAGTATCCCAATATCTGCAAAAACGATCATCCACATTATATCAAAGATTTCTATGTGATTACGTTGATACTTTCAACAGAAATGGAATCAGTTCATTTTGAATGTTCCGAGAATAAAGCAGCACTAGATGGTAGGTGCAATGCAAGTTCCGTTACATTATCTCAAATCCTGTTCAACTTCTCAAATCCTTGAAGAGAACATTTATTTCATAATTCATTAGGAATAGGCCACGGACAATTGAAAGACGTGGGATGGGAAAGGTTTAGTCATCCTATGTTGTCACACAGCAGATAAGATAAGCCACCCTAAGAATAACCCAGTTAGAATAAAGCATAGCATTTATCACTTCACCCCTCATCAGAAGAAACAAAATCAATGACGTAGGGGCATTGCAACATAGAATGGAGAAATAGCCATAGCCGCAGCAGCGACATTAAAGCAATCATCACAAACAATACCTCCGAAGCCAAGTCTAATATGAAAGGGAGGGTGGGAGTTCAGAGTAAGGGAGACCTACCACCCATGCATTATTATGAAAGAGAAACAAAAGGTTTATTAAGATAGCAGTTGCACCATACATTTGCATATAGTTCCCATATCAAATTAAATGGACTCATTCAAATTATAAGAGACAAGACATGTACTTCCATACTAATTGAGATTGTTTCTCAAACTTGCAGAAATAAATGTTTTGCAACCTTCCACACAGCTCTTTTTTTTTTTTTTAACTGAATGTATCATACCAAAGAGTCTTCTAAACAGACTAACAAATATTCCTCGAGTACTTGGAAGTAATTTGTTTAATGTGGTTTACTATGAGGCCTCACGCCTCCTTCATAGATATAGGAATAAAATATTTTGACTTTATAAAAACACAAATCATATAGTACGCAATTGTTTTGACAGAGATACATTATATGGGTTACTAATGACGATCCAAGAACATTGAGAAAACAAACACGCGCGTTTAAACGATAATGATTATCCCAGAACATTGAGAAAACAAACACAAAAGTGTTCAGAGGACTTCCGAATACTCCATACAAAGTGGTAGGGGTGGGAAAATTAATCGAACCGAATCGAAAATTCAGTTCGGTTTGGTTTTTCAGTTTATGTTTGAGTTAAACCGATCAGTTGGGTTAATTCTTCTAAAAAACCGGTTCGGTTCGGTTTTGAACCAAACCGAATCAAAATCAAAGTTCGATCCATTCGGTTCCAATCGGTTCTTAAGTTCTTGAACCGATCGGTTTTTGGTTTGGTTCGAACTGAACAGAACCGACCTTTGCCCACCCTTACAAAAAGGATCCAGCATGCTTAAATAGAAGCCCATCCAGAGTAACTAGCCTAATCATTACGGTAATTTCAACTTGGAAAATTTCACTTGAGTGATAAGTCAAATCACTTGACATGTTTGAGTCTCTCCCTCTCTGCTTTTCTAGGTCAGAAGGGCTTGATTTCTTCCTAATGAATGCTCTTCCATTATTTTCAAATACACATGACATTACCATGTCCGATTGTCCGAATAATGAAGAACTTGATAGGACCAACCATATGACAAGGTGAAAATGAAGGAATGACTTGTCCTGGCATTTGGTTCATAATTGTGTTTCTAGCATCTATAGTTGCCATCAGAGATAAGAGCAGAATCAAATTCTTCCCTAGAAATTAAGGCAGAGTGCAAAGCACAGATTTAACGGGAAAAAAGGCAGCAATCTTAGTTGATATCCAAAAGTGTGGTGGTTTAAATTTACAAATTTCACATTCACTGGGAAGCTGTAATTGACATTACACTAAATCGAACATGGAGTTTCCCTAAAACCTTCAGCACCAGATTGCACCACAGCAGGTTAACAAACCTCAAAGATGAATGGATTCGAAAAGACTACCCGCAGAAGGAACCTCGGTAATGGCTCACACTTCGATATAAAAAAAATATTATTGAGTTGTCCATAAACAGTGTTCCCACTAACATAAAATCCAAACATATTTCCAAATCAAATTCTTAATAGGAAGATGTAGGAAATTCATTTGATGCTGTCACAAACTGACTGTACACTTTACATTAAAAGCTGTCCCTCCAGGATGAGAAGGCACTCTAAGCATTCTCATTCAGGTTAAAGGCAACTTCATTCAGGGGAAGTTGATCATATTGGGAATAACTTGGAAACCAGACTTCTAAACTTTCCATTTTATAGTTGCCCAAGCATTTGATAAACATGAAGCATCATGCCACTATAGCCATCTACCATATCATAAGGCATGTGTAAGGAAGCATCTATCATAATTTACAAACCAGGAAAAAAAACTCGAGTCTGTATTCCTAAAGGATAGAGATGCTGGGACTGGAAGATAACTTTCCAAGTTCCCGCAAAATCCTTGTTTTGCATCTTCTTTTTTTAAAATTTGAGACTTTTGGCAGATGAACTGAGAGAGGGGCTTGGCATAGTGTTCTATTCTCTGTTTTAGTTTTGTACAAGAGTGGATCACAGACATGTCTTGCGTAGGGAAGCATCTATCATAATTTACAAACCAGAAAAAAACTCTGATCTGTATTTACTGAAGGAAAGAGATGTTGGGCCTGGAAGATAACTTTCGAAGCTCCAGCAAAATCCAGGTTTTTCATCTTCTCTATCAAAATTTAAGACATTTGGCAGATGAACTGAGAGGTGGGTTTGGCATAATGTTCTATACTCTGTTCTAGTTTTGTACAAGGATGGACCACCATTCACATAAGCAGATTTTGACTATTTGTTACTGTTATCAATTGTTCTTGGTATAGCTTTTGCTTCCCCTTCCTGGAAATTTTGTTTCTTTGCAGATAACATGTCCACAGTAGTGTTCTTTTTGTTTTACATCGTTAATGCATTTTCATAGTTTCTTATCGACCAAAAAAAAAGATAGATGAAAATTAGCATGTCTACCATTTAAAATGATGGAAGTAACCAAAGAGATGTCAGAGAATATATGATTTTTTCCTCCAAAAAGAAGTAAAGAAAAAGGAAGATATTAATTACAGAACAGAACAAAGATTCAGAAGCAACTAAGTACTATCATATAATCCTATAAAATTAAGTAAACTAGTTTCTAAATTATCACAGGTTCTGAAGGGAATACATCTTTCATCTAAATGGAGAAAGAACTTGACTTACCTTGGTGAATAAATGCTTTGAGCTGATTCAATCGTTGAATCAAATTTAATTTGAACCAGAACTCGCAGCGCATGAAGCTGGTACATTAGTATCATTCATAGGATTACCACCAGCAGTCTCTGATATTTGCTGGTTGTTCGATTCTGGAACTGAGTTATTTGGACTGCTTGATACAGAAGCAGTGCTATTACTGTTGTCTCTGGTTTCTAGGCGCTCCATATGTGAAGCTGTTGGAATTCCAGCATTAACCTCCCTTCTATCTTCAGACCCAAGTTCTGCCACGGTATTGTTGCGAGAAAAAAATCTCTCTTTCCACCCTCTTGTACTCTTTGAAATAGAGTCTTTGTACCTGAAAGAGGAGGAGGTGGAGATTAAAGATATTCTTAAAAAGATCATATAACTCTAGTTGGAAATCTAGAATGTTCCATAAGATTGACACCTCATTGAAACAGCATTAAATCGAGATTTAAGAGATTCTGAAAATGATTGGAAATCGGATGGTCCTGCTCTATCCTGACTATTTGGGGAAGGCTGATCAGAAGACCTCCTGCAATAAAATAAATAAATATAAAGCGCAACAAAAACAATAAAAAAAAAATTAAAAAAAAAACATAACAATTAAATAAACAATAGTTTGACATGGCGATAATTTTACATGGCACTGAATAATCAAATTATATAGAATCAGATCAAAGAAAAGTAAATACCTGCTGTTTATGGTACTTCCAAGTTGACCGGAAGCAACAGGACTTGATCCAGACGCTGATGCAGAAACTTGCGCAGTTTCAGCAGAAAGTAATTCTGTACTCCTCTGTGGAGATGCATCTCCCACAGTTGTAGGTGATGATGGAGCAGCTACTGTTATTGTAGGAGCTGCTTCACCTTCTCTCGGAGTTGGAGATGAAGACACAGGATCAGCATTAGATGAATTGGGATGAGTTGAGAAAACCAAGAACCGTGGACGAGTTTGAGCAGATGATCTGTTCCTCTGGCTTTCCCTTCTAGCAATGTGACGTGCTCGCCCCATGGCAGCAGCTGCAGCCAAGTGCTGGATAATACGTTCTTCAAGTTCAGCATCATTTGCACCAACCGGCAACTGCATTGAAAGCAACAACATTAAAATGAAACTGCATCTAGCAAACTAAATTACTTGAGATTATTGACGAAATAAAGCATAGGTAGAAAACAAACATGCCTGCAACTCAAAATCTCCCAGAGCTGGATGATGAAATATGGTGGCATTTCTAGATTGATTCAAACTAGAGTTCCTCTCCTGTTCTACCGCCTCAAGTAATTCCTGGCTGCAAAAATAAGAAAAATCCTTAAATAGCATCCAACAAATAAATAAAATAAAATAAAATAAAAATTACAAGCAAGAGAATGGGATATAAACCTAGTGGGATCCTTCAAGGAGATAGGTTGCCAACACATCGGGCACTGCGAACTTCTCTGACACCTGCAATAAAAGAATAAAATAACAACAAAAAAATGTCATCTCTTTCTCTTTTCCAAAATATACTCCAACGGATCTGAGGTTCCGTTTGGTAATTCTGTCTACCAACTGTTAAAAGTTAATTGTGATTTGGAAATTAAAGTGATTTGATCCTGCAGTTGATTGATGAAAAACTAAAATTACCCTTACTATTCCGTCAAAATTATTAACTTTAAAATCATATTTACCGACCATAATTAACTTTTATTTCAAAATTTCACAATAAGAAGTTCCACTTCACAGCAGCAGTGGCTTTTAATCACAACACCCGGTCTAGCCCCAAGGAAAATTGTTATATAAATTTCTGAAATTGCCATTTATTAAATTTAAATAATATAAAACTCATGTTATTTTCTCAAAAGAGAGTGAATGACAGTTGAAATTTTAAAACGATGCGGCCTTTTAGCGTGATACTAGAGTGAATATTTCATAATTTTTTCAAACTGTTATTTAAGTGTGTGAAAAATAGTGAAGTACCGCTCTTTAAACAGAATCAAGACACCACTTTCCAATAAGATGGAATTGAAAGATAAATTACGAATAAGTCTTTTTTTTTTACTCTCTTATTTTCTTAATATTAAATTTTTATTATGCTACTCTCTTGTTTTTCTATAAAATTCACAATGTTCCTTTTATTATTAGGTGTATTTTTTTCCTATATATCCCGGGTCCGCTCATGCACAAGCCACATCAATATTAATCCGTACGCTGAGTTCCATTAGCTAGGATACATTATTAACCCAAAATTCTGTCTGCTATGACCTCTAAAATATGTGCACTGGAAAAAAAAATTTAAATTCATCGAAATTGAAATTAACAGACATACCATTCGAGAATGCACTGGAGATGGAACTCATGCTTGCAACCAGTCAACTGCGGCAAAAAAAAAAAAAATCCAAAGGTTATGTAAAATGATAACAGTAAGGTATCCGATCAATAATTTTGAAAAAAAAAATGAAAGTTACCGATGAAGGATCGCTGTCAGTAAAGGGTTCAAGGCAAATACTGCAAGCATCGTCGCAAGCGTCTTGGATTCCCCCTTCAACAAACGCTGCGGCCGATGTCAAATGAGCCTCTGATTGCTTGGCCTCTTCTTCTTCCATCACTGAAAGAACGGTGGTGATCGATTGATAGGTGACTGATGAGATGAGATGAAACCCTAGGATTATAAATTATTTGAGGTTTAAGAAGAGAAGGAGACCCCGTGTCAGTTTGTTTATGCGAATGTGGATTTGATTGAATTTTATTTTATTTCTTTTAAAAAAAAAAAGTTGATGACTAATTGAATGACTTTGAATTAAGCCTACCCGAGCTCGGTCGTCTGCTTGCTTATTTGTTGACACGTGGCTTTGCGTTTTGTATGTATCTTCTGACTGAATATGGGCTTGCCGTCCCTTCGGGGTTAACAAATTACTGGTCGTATCCGGTTTTTTTTATTATTATTATTATTTTAAAGGAAAAGGGCTAACTCACAATTCAAAGAAGAGAAGATTTCACGTGGGCCGGGTCGGATCTGTGTATTCAAAAAGGAATATATGATATGAATTATAAGATTGAAGTGTGCAAGTGTTGGAAAATATGGATCATGAGTAATTTGGATTCTGCTCTTGAATACTTCGAAATGGTAAATTAATATGCTCAAAATGATATTTCGGGTGAATGAGAATTTGTCTCACAAAACGCACTCATTGAGAATGAAAAATTAAATGAAATAAACTTGTCACACATCTAAAAAAACAACTAAGTTTAAAATGGTTTATATATAGTTGTTTGTTTATATAATGGTAAAGACTTATTGATAGAGATTCTCTCTACGCGCACACAAGCTCGATTTCGGGGTTGGTCTATCTTGAATTGATGTGTTCCTGCATGTCCTGCATACACGAATGTGGCTAAAATTGAGGTAGGCTCGTGTTAGTTTTGATTTTACTAATTTTTAAGGATACTGTTATATACAGGACTCGGCAATTTTATTTCTTATTTTCAATAAATATTGGGTTAATTGTAAAGATGTTAAAATTATATGATAAATTTATAAATAAGCATACTTATATATTACGCTCAACTCGAGAATATTTTTTTATTTTCAAAATTCACTCATACGCACTCATACTACCATGCATAGCTAAGCAAAATTATTAATATTATTTTCTTATTTTATCCTCAGATTTAAGGAAAATTTTCTAAAAATAAATTCTCTCTTTAAGACGCTCATATTTTTAAGTAGATCTTTAATAATAATAAATTAATTAAGGTGAGTTTTGATAAATTTTTAATGCACTCATTAATTATTGGGAAATTATGAATCTTATTCTCAATGTTTCCACGTTTTCGAAAATAAATAAACCCTGTAATTTTGTCAACGATTTATCCAGAGACTGAAAAGTGTATCAAATTTAAGTATATGATTAAAAAATATAGTAAATATTGGATATACGCATATTACATAATATAATGACGTTTGTTACACTTTTTAGTTTTTAGATGGACCGGTAAATAAAATTTTAGGATTTATATATTTTTGATAATATATGATATATGATTGAAAATTTCCTTGATAATTTTGTATTTACTATCTAATGCATTTAACAAAGTTTTATTTTATACAAATTAAATCTATTAATTTTTAAGTTTTTATAATGAGACAATGAAGATAGGATTTTTTATCTATATAAAAATAGTTTAGTTTTATGGCAACTAAACTCTCTTCCATAATTTTTTAATACCACTAACGAGATTTTATTAATTGAATTAGTTAGTATAAAAAATGAAGATAAGATGAAAAACATTTTATTTATGCTTTTTATTGGTGCCAAATATCAAAACTACAAAGCTAGAGAGGCTCAAGTCCGATCAAATTCCAAAAATCTGAAGGCAAAAGGTTGAAAGCGGAAAGTTATAAATAGGGCCGGGGTAGATTGGCAAAATGAGAGACGAGTTGGTATATGTCAATTTTAGTTTCGTCTTATTTATATAATCGAGATTAAAAATATCTCGTTCTTATTTTATTATTTTTTCCATCACTTCCTGCATTCCATTAAGTCTCGTCTCGTGTTAAATTTTCTATTAAAATTTCGTCTCGTTTGTTGTCCCATCCGGCTTAAAATTTCGGGACATTTTTTCTCATCCTGTTTTCAAATTGAGATGTAAAATATGTTTCAAATTATATCCTGAATATGGGATGAGATCCCGTTTGGTTCGGGGAAAAATTACCAACACTAAAGTTGTAGAGGTCTTATATAATTGGGGGAGGCAAAGTAGGATAGAACACAAAATTTTAAGTTTTTAATTGACGTAAAATGATACGATTGATATTTGTGTCATATATAAGTTTTATTATTATGTTGTATTAATGTTCAAGATTTAAATTTACGAATTCATTTATGACATAAATAATTATTTATGTCGTGTATATTGTCTATAACTATCTAAAAATATTATTGATATATTTTGTTATATTTTACCGTATGTTATTTTTTATAATATATTTTTAATGTATATAAGTTTTGATTTATCACCATCAATATTATATTATTATTATTATTAATTTCTTTTTGTTGTTTATGTTGTTGTTGCTGTGATTTTTGTTAAACATGTTACATGATAAGACACATTTAATAAAGAGGTTGTATTCGTATTTTGACTTTTAACAATAACATTACTAGTAAATGGGTCATATCCGTATTGACCTAAATTTGACAATAATATTTTTTCAAAATTTACAAATAAATACTTCTTTTACTCCTTAGAATTTGAGCCAATTACTCATTAATCACTGTATTTTTAAAAAATTAAAAAAATTCTCGTTAAATTTTTGTTAAAGTTTATGACACTACAAAAATTATGCATTTTAGCGTCGAAACTAATCGACGCCAAAAGCCAAACTTTCGATGCAAATGTAACTTAGCGTCAAATTAATTAGACGCAAAAATTGGACGCCCAAACATGGACGAGAACAATATTTAGCGTCGAATTAAAGAGATTCGACGCTAAAAAAAAAATTCTGACACTATAGGTAAGGTATTGCGACGAAATAATTCGACGCTAAAAAGTAGATTTTTAGCGTCGAAATGAAACGACGCTAAAGTATATTAAAAAATAATAATTGTATACTTACAGCGGCGATTTTTTAACTATTAGCGTCGAATATAGTCGACGCCAAAAACACATTTAGCGTCGACTAGTTCGACGAAAATAGTTAACAAATGTGTTTTTTTAAAAATAATATTAATTTACTGCTTTTTGGTCTAAAATAATTAATTTAATATTTTAATTATTTGAAAAAAAATTCCTGATTAATAACAGAATTACGAAATATTATAATAATTATTTTATTATTATATTGAATTTTTTTTTAAAAAAATACATATTATATTAAAATTAATTGTTCAAAATGTTTATACAAATAGATATAAAATTTATTGCTACTGTGATGGGGGCGCTCGAGCCCAATGCACCCTCACTGAGTGAGGCCTCCAACATCTGCCGGAAATCCAGCATCTGCTGTTCGAACTGCTCCAACTTCTTCTCATGGTCCACATTGACATGTTGTAGCTCCCCCTTAGTCTTCTTCAGCTCGTCTTGGGTGGTGACTAGCTGGTCTTCGGTGGTGGCTAGCCGGTCTTGGGTGGTGGCTAACTGGTCTCGAAGAGAGGAGGCATTGTCCAAATTAAGAGTATTGCGTGCAGATGACGTCGGCTTCTTACGAGTGCCAAGGCCGACGTTGTAAGCTGTCTGATTCTTGAAAACCAATTGCGACAACTGCTCATCTGGTATCAGGTCGGACCATGTCTCCTGAGTTTGATGTTGAAGTTCCATCATTTCGTTCTGTTTTAAAAAATAAGTTAATGTTAGAATTTGAAAAAAAAATTAACATATATAAAAATTATTATTTTATTTTAAAAATTGAAACTTACATAGCAGCGTTCGGCTTCTTCATTTATCCATTTGTTTTTCTCATTGTAATGCGTCACTCGGAAAAAATTTGGAAATGATTGCACCTCACCTATGCTACTCTGTTAAAAATAGAAAATACATTTAGTATTATTTCACATTAGTAAAAACAATAAACTGTTAAATTTTACGTTAGGATATATTTACCTCAGAATGTTCGGCACGATGTTGAATAAATGGCTTCGAACCTCCACTGTGGTTAAAACGCAAGTGACTTCGATTTTCCGCATTTGCGTGACATTTATCCTGCATTTAACAACACTATAAGTACCGAAAACAAAGAGTATTATAAATTTTCGTTTATTTTAAAATTTACCTCGTGTTTCTTGCTAGACCAAAACTCACATAAGAATGTCCAGTCTTGCTCCTCTATAAAATCAGGCTTATGTTGTGGAGCATATGAAGGTCCATGTTCGTCGAATATTGGTTTCAGAACTTTTGTCATATAATCCTTATTAGTTTTCCCCATGTGGTAGTCAATATATTGTTGGACATTCACTTTGATCAGATCGAAGTCGAACCACTCCTGCAGGAATAGCAACCGAGTAAAAATAAGTATAAAATAAAAATTATAACTAAAAAACAATATCGAAAACTTAATACTGTAAGGAAACTCACAAGTAGCAAAAAGAAGAGCTGGTTGATTTTCGTCTCTCACGGTATCTTTCTCCAAGAAACGTAGTTTTGGGGAGCTTCAACCGAGCTGTAGCACCTATGGCTGTAGTAAACGCTGAATTATGTTGTCCGACTTGGCTTTGTCCATCATCTAATATCTCAATCCGGATCCGGTCGTGAGCATTAACGTGCTTAGCCAACCCCAGGCCACGGGTGCGTCATCGACCCTTCGTTGTACTCGACTCACATGTGCTAGCAGAGACTCCATCAAGGCCAGCTGTCATTGCTGATGTAGATGGAGTCGCATTAGCCCGTCTGCGATTTCCCGGTGCCATCTGCAAAAACACACAAAGTTCAAGAACAAAGCAAATGACAGACCAAGCATGCATGCGATCTTTATCTTCAGGCAAGTACTCATTGAAGAATCTAAATTTCCCACAAACTTTCTCACAAGGCCCTTTAAGTTTCCTCAAATTCTTCCCCATAAAAGAATATTCTTTCCCTAAACTTTGCCACACAATATCCCTACACCCTTTAGCAAACTCAACAATTGATACATGAATGAGCAATTGTATATGCTCTTAACAAGTCAGCAGAGTTTCAAAACTTGTGTAGTTCAGTGGCACACATAAAAATAATGAGCATTTGACCTGAGCTAAAAGGATTAAGACTATATTCAGTCTGCTATAAACCAACACTCCAATCTGGCTCGTGATTTAAAAAATCATAGCAATAGAGAACCAACGAAGCAGTAGATCAAGAAATAAGTTTACCAGGAATGTAAAACTTAGAATACTAATTTCGACAAACAAAACATCTCAACTTTACGTTAATGACATGCAAACTGTTAAACGAATCTCTGCCACTTGAAGTTATCAATTATACTCATTGCCTGGTTTTATACCATGAGAGCTATGAATATTAAATGAGTACCCGAATCCCTGCTCATTTCCTCTTCGATTACCAAATTACACAAAATTTTCTACCTCAAAAGTTAGATAAAGACAAAGAAGATATTACCTTCCCCAGTATTAGAGGAATTAAAATTGTGAGAACCAGACTTCTGAACAATTGCTCAGTTGGAATGGAAACACCAACTCCAGCTGCTATTAATTTTGAGATTGAAAATGGAACCTGAAAAGTGACATTGTGTTACCCTAAGTTTATGGTAATTGAAGAACCTTTTACGCTACACTCGAAAACTAAGAGGTAAACTTTGTATTAACCCATTGCCTCTGCCTTCACCGAACAAACACAAACCCATTGCCCCTGCCTTCACCGAACAAACACAAACTCATTGCCCATGCCTCACCGAACAAACACAACCCATTGCCTCTGCCTTCACTGAACAAACACAAACCCATTGCCCCTGCCTTCACCGAACAAACACAAACCCATTGCCCCTGCCTTCACCGAAAAAACACAAACCCATTGCCCATGCCTTCACCGAACAAACACAAACCCATTACCCCTGCCTTCACCGAACAAACACAAACCCAGCAGACAATTTACACACTGAACAAAGACAAAGACACACGTGAAGAATCGAAAAACATATGCCAAGAATCATAATATTTAGAAACACAACAAACATAACATTTAGCGTTGAAGATTGAAGATTGAAACACAAGAAACATAACAATACATTGATTCTGGGTTGAAGATTGAAGCCCCTAAAATGTCGAAACTTAGAGGGAATTTTCTGATTTCGTGAAGCAGAGAAGAATGAGGGGAAACCGAAATTATGGATTTTAATAAACATTTAGCGTCGAATTATTTTCATTTAAGCGTCGAATATTTCGACGCTAAAAAAATAGCGGTAAATGGAAATTAATGAAATTTTTTCGAGGGAAAATAAAAATTTTACCTTTAGCGTCGAAATATTTAAATCGACGCTAAATGTTAACTTTTTACGACGACTTTATATTTCGACGCTAAATGTTATTATTTTAGCATCGATTTAGTATTTCGACGCTAAAGCGTATGATAATAAATTATTTTAATAATAACAAAAACTAACATTCAACCATGATATACTAATAAATCATGACAACAACAACACCAATCATTCATGATGATAGTAATTCAAAATAACAATCAAATTCATTATAATAGTAAAAAATATTCATTCATCACGTCATATACTAACTAGATTAGTCACTATTATCTTTGGTATTTAAGGATTCGTGACTGGACTCGAAGTCATCTTCAGTGTCAAATTCTTCTTCAATTGCTACTTCCACGCTAACTTCAGAATGAGGAATTATCTCAACGTCTGTATTATCTCGAGTTAATGTGATATTTTCAAGAACGGTGACATTTGATACATGAAATATATGTTTAGGAACTTCGAAGTTGTCAGAGACTTCTTGTATTTCATCTGATATTTCAACACTATCTTTCTCATGCGTGTCCCAAATATTGGTGTTTGCTAAGGTCCCAAGATCATAAACAAGCATGAAATAAGTTCGAATACAAATCAACGAAGTTGCGGAATACTCACATCGATCGGTTGAGCGACGCGGCAACGAACAAAAATCAAATTCTGCTCCCTCCAAGGTCACGGCAGTGAGCTGCACCAGTCCACAAATTTTCGGTTTTTGACTCCAAGTTTTGAGCTCCAAGCTTCGTCAAACGATTCCCGGCTCATGGGTAAACTTCCCTATCACATTCACATGACTTCGTAGTGTGCTAGCACTCCCGATTTTGCCACAAAATCGCTACTCTAAGCTTCCCTTTTCCTCTTGGCTCCCGGCAGTTCACTGCCAAACCAGTGAAGAAATGTGCCCCATGGGCGTGTGAGAGTGAAAGAGATGAAGTGAGAGATAGATGATTTTGGTTGATGGCTAAAGTGTATCTAATACACTTATGTGAATTTCAAATTCATTTCATGTGAATTTGGCTTTCAAAAAGTCAAGCAATTAAAGCCAATCAACCTCCATCAACTCACATCACTCATTAATAGTGACTTGCGTCAATCACTCAAAGTGAAAGACGTGCATCACTTGATTGACGAATGATGTGACGCTAGTTGCGACTAGCGATTTGACGCTTGATTTGACTTGTGTGCCACATTCGAATTCGAAATGCAAATGCGCTCGTAAACAATCTCGGGCTCGGGTTCGCTAATTCCAAATTAACGAATTTTCCGTTGCGACGTAATTAAATCTAATTTAATTAAATAATCATGCCTAACATAATTACTATTCACGTCGCTAACGAATTAATTCTAAATTAATTCGTTCGCCCGAATTAAAATCTAATTTTAATTCCGCGTCGAAATCTAATTTCATTTAATATATCAAATATATTAATTTCTCGATTAATTCCAAATTAACCGTTATCTCTCTTTTAATGATATTTTATCCCAGATAAAATATCTCTGTAATTAATCCCAGATTAATTTTCTCTCTCTTCTAATTAATACCAGATTAATTTAGAGTGCGATTCATACGTCATCGGTGAATCTTTGGGAAGCGACCCATGAGATCCCCGGATATGTTGGCAGTAAATTCGGTCGTCGGACTATCCGAACACGTAAGTACCTCGTACTACGTTTATACCGATTTACAAGACAAGGTTGGCTTCTAGCAAAGCGCCATGCCTACCCAATTCTCCAGAAATATCCTTACAGGAATAAAAGATCTATATCAGGCGTAGTATACGTAGTATTGTGTATGTCGATCCAGTATCAGATGATCACTTGCTAGGCCTGGGGCTGGAATTGTGTATGCCCCGTACAAAGCACATGTCGGATGTCTGGTAACTAGTCTCTATAATCGGATAAACCTGACCTTGTCATTTTATCCCGATGACTGCAGTACTTAAGAGTACTAGTACCGTATCCTACGTGACCATCATCTCCACTATGACTGGAGTGATACTTCCGTTTTGACATCACACCCAACACACTACGATTCTCAATATACCCAGCATAGGCGTTGTAGGCATTGTATTTTTGCATGTGAAACCCGATGATGAGTCTCATTTGGAGGCACTACCTTTTGAGTCACGGAAGCCGCGTGAAACGGATATCGGAAGGGGAAATTCAGAATAAACAAGGTTCACTGTTTTCGTTCGTGCTGCGTTCGTGTATGCGTTCGAACGGCAAACAGATTGCGGGCGTTCGTGTCGCGTTCGAGGAAGCGTTCGAACGGTGTCGGTAATTCTGGTTTTGCTGCTAGCCTCAACCCAAACCCAATTAGCCCACCAAGCCCATAAGACACATCCTAATTAAATCAAATATTAATTAAATTAAAAGTCAATTAAATAAAATATTTAAACCATTTACTAATTAAATAAAACATAAAATATAATCATACCTAATCTAAACCAATCAAATATAATCATACCAAGTTAAAATCAATCAACCAATATATTATTCCCAAACTTAAAATATTGTATGCCTAATCAACATAAACTAAATATTCAACCTTCCCTATCTAGCCAAGATTTGTCCCCCCTCAATCTTTGACTTCCCTTATCCAACACCAAATCAAATCCCTCTTTAATTAGCCAAATCCATTTCCTTGTCAAGCCTAACCCTTTGCCTATAAAAAGAACCCTTCACCAACCTTCTCAACCCTAGCTAGCTGATATACAACACACATGAAAATTACAGGAAGAACACACCCAAAAACAGTAAGCAAAAAATACAGAGGAAACGGCAGCGAAACCACAAGGAAACAGCAGCAAAACGGACTCGAAACAGTAGCTTGAGCGGCAAAACAGCGAAGGAAAAGGCAAACCAGTGAACCAGAAAAGTTGCGGAGCTTTACCCCTTCCGATCTTCGTGAAACGCGAGTCCGAGAGACGACTTAAAAGGTTAGACCTGAGGGTACTTTTCACACTCGTCTTCACTTGATTTTTGTTATTTATTTTTATTATATTTTACTTATTCGTTGAATCTTGTTTGTGTATGATGTGTGTTGTGGGTATTAGATGAATGAGAAATGTGTTAACTATCGCGGTATATTGGATGGAAACCCGGACATAAATTTCATAGCTGATTCCGAATGGACGGTAATATGATCTGTACTCAGGACACAACTCCACGTACCGCTTGAGTAAACGGCACCCTCTTTTGCTTTGTGTTGCTTTGGTTTATTTATTTTTCGTCATTTGGATTTGTATGTTGTTTATGTATGCATGATTCAATCGAGCGCATGAGCTTAGTAAGTGGAATGAAAGATCCCCTATGGGGAGGGGTTAAAGCCCTTTACCACGATGCTTTGCCGCGCCGGTTGATGTGTGTTCGTTTGGATGCAAGATACGTTCAATCGGGCATACTTAGTTTGATATTATTGTCTTTATCTTTTTATGCATGGTTCAATCAAGCGCATGGGCTTAGTGAGTTAGTCCAAAGGTCCTCTATTTGAGAGACGAAGAGCCTAAAAGGCCACCTTTGTGACATTACTTCGCCGCGCTGGACGAAGTGTGTTTGGGTTGAATGTACGTTCAATTGGGCATACGAAGTCCTACAATTTTATTGTCTTTATTTCATGTGTTGTGATGTGACGCGCATGGGCTTCTTATGTTGGTCTAAAGGTCCTCTCTTTGAGAGACCAAGAGCCCCAAAAGGCCACCTTTACGGCAGTACTTCGCCGCGCCCATTTATTTTGTTGTTTATGTATTGCGTCCCATTTCATGCATCAGGTCTGTTCCCGTCCGAACGCGTTTACGAACGCAACTCGAATTTCGCATGCATTTTGCCATATCATGCATAAAGTATCATTTCCGTTCGAACGCATTCACGAACGCCATACGAACGTGAGCATTCTGTTTCATTTCTGTTCGAACGCGTTAACAAACGCCATACGAACGTGAGCATTCTGTTTTATTTCCGCTCGAACGCGTTATCAAACGCCACACGAACGCGAACCTTATGTTTACCGTTCGAACGCGTTTACGAACGCTACACGAATGCGCACACACTGAACTGAGTCTAGCTTATCATATTCATGCATAATTGCCTCTTGGTTGATCTTTCTTGTATTATGTAGCCAATCATATTATTTGTATTCCTGCATTTATCCATTCTATGTGTTCTTGGGATGATATTCAAGCATGATTAGGCTGTTAGCATGTTATTTGGTTAATAGGTTCATGAGATAGTACTCAAGCATGATTAGGTTGTTATTAGTTTTCCATATCATATGATCGAGAAATGTTCATGAGATTGCCATGTGATGTTGCATGTTGTGATGACTAATTCCCTGCATGTAGAGTTAGAAGCATGATACTCTTGGAAATAAGTGTTACTTAGGCCTGATTAAATTATTACACAAATCCTTTCATTACAAGTGACATAAGTAAGGGACCATTCCGAACCCAACGGTTTGAGGTCTTCCCTTGCGAGGGGTGAGTGCGGCCTTAAATCACATTTTCCCTGTTCACACCAGGTGGCGACTCCATTATTCTCCGGTTTAGTCCTCTATGGCTACTCCGTACTCCCGACCGGGCCGCGAGCCCGGGACAGCATGCGTCACCCCAGATTTCTATGTTCCCACAGGCGTACACAGAACCTGTAAAAGCCCTGGACGACCGCAACCAAAGTATATTGATTGTCGCAAGTATTAGCGGTGCAAGTCTCAGGTTAAGACCAAATACACATACTCTGATGTCGGACTTCCATAGACACATAGTCATACTACCAATGGAATTCCAAAGGGGTCTATCTAGAGCGAAGCTGTTTCCCGTACCATCGATAAAACACAACCTCCTATTACACTTGCATGAGTATCCTATACCCAAATATATGAGAACTATGCTGTTGTGCCCTCACAACACGCACAAGTGTAATACTAGTCTTTTACGTATTAATCGATGTCCAATCTCGATAATACTCTGACTAGGGATATTTAATGATTAATCCTTCGTGGACTGATACTGTCTCATATCATTTTCAATCCAGGAACTAATTATAGGGACCTCCTATCATTTATACATCTAGGTGATCTAATCACAAATGATAAGAGAGCAATCTCCTTTGTCACATAGTTAATTTGTACAACAACACTATGATCTGTACAAATAGTGACGCTATGGGTCATAATTGTCCAACACCAAATGCCCCTATGTTGTAATTTTTCTACCACCATCCATCCATTTCCTAGCTTTGGATCAAATATATATATCACTTACCGTGCTTGGGTACAAAAAATGTATGGATCATTCTTGTACCAATAACGTTGAACATTAATTGACGTTAGATGATTACTAACTTGAATTCTCCTCTTTCTGGCATTTGTGTCAAAACACTTGCATTCGAATAGCACAATATGTCGTCTGGGTCTGTATATCAACTCAATGACTGATTGCAACAATCCGTAGAAGTCAATAATATTTGAGTCGTGTTCTCCTTAGACTACAATTCCACAATTCTGAGTGACATGTGCAACATCTCGCTGCTCAGTATGAAATCTAACTCCGTTCACAATGCATCCACTGTATTCATAAGCCTTCTTTTGAGGCCCATAAGCCAAGGAAACCAACGAGGATGACGAGTTCAGTTGACCATTTTGCACTTGGTTGTTTATCTAACAATGAGAGAAATATATGTGTTAATATAACAAACTGAAATATTTACTGTTGGGATAAAAATAAATATACAATGTTAGGCCTTACAGTTGTCTCAAACAATTTAGGAAATTCTTTTTGTGTCTTCCATCAATGTTATGGTCACCACCACATTGTAGCATTGTAATATGTTGCCTACAAAAAATGAGTTAGGTTAATGCATGGCAAAAAAAATATAGTTATACACCAAAAGGACTTACGTTAAATACGGTTGCACTTCATCGCAATTACTCAATATAAACCAATGCGCACGTTGAACTTCCTCAAATGTTAGTAATTTGACACCTACTGCTCCAAATGGTCTGCAATTTTGATGGAACACTGTGATATCTTGCTTATTACTTGCATCTCCATCATAGTTTCATGGCCGACGATTAAAATGAGTTTCAATATTCTGCATGTACATCGAACAAAATGTTATTGCTTCACTGATTACAACAGCTTCTGCTATTGACCCTTCAGGTCGCGCCTTATTTTTCACATATTGTTTGTAATGTCCCAAAGCCCGGCAGATATGACAACAAATTGCATTAATAATAAATTTAATGCACATAAAAAATTTAAGAATGTAATATTTAAAACTGTATTGTACCTCTCAATGGGATACATTCATCTGTAATGGACATGACCTCCATTCCTAGCTTCAGCCGGTAAATGCACGGCCAGATGTACCATCACATCAAAAAAATTGGGTGGTAATATTCGCTCCACCTTGCATAGGATTATCACGATTCCTCGCTCAAGTTCGTCAATAACAGATGTGGTTAATGTCCTCTTACATAATTGTTTAAAGAAGCCACATAGATCAAGTACGACGGGGGCAGATAAGGTCGAATGCCAACAGGAAGGAGAATCTCGAGACACACATGACGATTGTGACTATTTAACCACATTGTTGTATCATATCTGACCCAACGCCCAATATTCGATGCATAATCATCAGGAAATTTAACCATTTTCAGCCAATCACATAATGATTTTTTCTCTGATTGAGTTAGCACGTAACTAGTAGGTGGCTTAATAAGACCTCGAGAAGTGACTTGTAAATGCAATTCATTGCGAATTCTAAGATCTTGTAGGTCCAATCTAGCATTTACAGTGTCTTTTGTCTTACCCGGAATATTGAATAATGTGCCCACTAAACTCTCACATATGTTTTTTTCTATATGCATTACATCTAAATTATGTCGCAAACTCAGAGTCTCCCAATATTCTAACTCAAAGAAAATATTTTTTACTGTCCAATTCAACTCTTCAGGTTGACGTTTTTGATTTTTATCTATATTATTAGGATGTTTCCCTGGTGTGTTGTCTCTGAGATGTTGATGTTGGCAAAGTATGTCGAATTCAGACAATGGACTGGGCATACTCTGAGGTTCTTGTTGACCGTTGAATAATTTACTCCTCCGCCAAGGTTGACTCAACTCAAGAAATCTCTTGTGCCCTGTGTATCTTATTTTATTCCGTAATCGTTGCGAAGGTGTTTGACCCGCACAAACTGGACATGCCATGTATCCCTTAGTGCTCCATATAGATAATGAACCATAAGCTAGAAAATCATTAATGGTCCATAATAATGCGACATGCATCTGAAAATTGACCGGCTATATTAACTTGTGATTATTTTACCAACCGTCCATATAGGCGGTAACCTGATTAAGTCAAATTAAGTCCAATCATCCATAAAGGCGGAATCAAAATAAACCTGCCATATAGGCGGTAAGAAAATTTAATTACCAACCGACCAATCTGGCGATATCCTTGATTAGTCAGGTTTAAACCAGATTAAAATGAATTACCAACCGACCAATCTGGCGGTATCCTTTTTAAGTCAATATTTTAAATAGTGAATATATTATATTTAAGGGAGATTAATCTAAATAGTAACAGTAAAAGAATTACCTTTCACCATAGCTGAGGGAAGTTACCTCATCATGGTGAATAGTAAAAACTGTAAAAAGTAAAGAAAGTAAATTACTATTATTACAGAACGTAATTAAAATTAATTACAAAACTAAAATTTAAAAGAAACTAGATAGAAAACTCCCTATTTACATCAGAGAAATTAGAGAGGAAGGTACATCTAAAACTGAAATCTCGAGCTCAATTTATAGACCCCGGTAGGCCTCTAGCGTCGCGACGCCATCACTTTTTGGCGTGGCATGCTGAGGTGATGACACGTGGCGATTCTGGATAAGGAGATAAGGCGACACGTGGCGAGGCGGCTAACAACTCAATTATTATGCTGATGTGACACTTACGTGGCGATGGCGACTGTTGGCACCATAGGATTGCGACACGTGGTACTTCGTGATTGGCTGATGATGACGTGGAGGTGAGGTGGCACGTTGACTCGATCAACTGATGATGTGGATGCTGACGTGGCGGTGACGTGGAGTGACACGTGGCACCGTATGATGATGACACGTGTCACGGCGCACGTTAGCAGATCGGCTGTGATGGTGACACGTGGCACGACGCATGTTAGCAAAGTCAAACTTCTCTGATTCTGACACGTTGACCCGACGCACGTTAGCATGGACCCAGTGCACGTTAGGCGTCGCGACTCCCAAGGCTTGCGCTTCGCGACGCGCAGAAAGACCATTTTGCCTTTTTCGTCCGTTTTCACTGTTTTGGCACTGTTTTGGCCCCAAATCACCTCCAGAATGTCCTGAAACTTTATTTATCTACAAAATAACACAAAACACATCAAAATATTCACAAAACTCAAGAAAATATATAAAATATTAGGTTAAATGAGTGGGAATAGTGATATAATTACCACTCATCAAAAATACTGCTCGGAAGCTGCATCATAGGTATGCACACCCACATTCCATAATGTTTGTAACTCCTCGATCAATGGTCTCAAGTAAATATTCATATCTTTATCAGGGGAACGTGGACCAGGGATAAACAATGACATAAACATGAACGAATCCTTCATACATTTCCATAGGGGTAAGTTATATGGAATAACAATAACGGGCCACATGCTATAAGAGTTGTACATATTCCCAAACGGGTTAAAACCATCAGAGGCAAGACCTAACCTGACATTACGGGGGTCCTCAGTGAAACGGGGGTACATGTCATCAAATTTCTTCCACTCGGTTCCATCCGCAGGATGTCTAAGTATGCCCTCCTCACCGATCATCTTTTTATGATGCCACATCATGTCAGTCGTTGTGTGTCGTGACATGAACAACCTCTGCAGCCTGGGCGTTAAAGGGAAATATCTTAATATATTTTGAGGCACTTTCTTCCCCACATCACAGACTTTGTACCGACTTTCACCACATATCGGACAATATTCAAGTGATTCATACTCGGCATGAAATAATACACAGTCATACTTACAAGCATGAATGGATTCATACCCCATTCCCAGATCACACAATATTTTCTTTGCCTCGTAATACGACTTAGGCAATTCGTTTCCAACCGATAACATTTGCCCAGTAACTCTAGCATCATATCAATACTTTTGTTGGTCATTCTGTTGATCACTTTAATGTGTAATAATTTCATAACGAAATTCAAGATCGACATTCCATCACCTTCAAATGGAATTTTTTTTGCCTCATCAAGTAGTTCACTAAATAAATTTTGATCATTTCCACTTAACACTGGTATGTCACCACTAACACTATGACCAAGTTGTGGACCTTGTAAGTCATGCAAAGCATCGATTATCTCATCGTTTGCAGGTTGATTGTAACTACTGCTCCCTTCACTGGAATCAATAAACCGTGACTGAGAATTATACTGCTTACCGTGATAAATCCACGTACGATAAGTTGGTGATATTCCCGGCATGTATAAATGATTATGAACTTCATCTAACCGTTTCCTTTTCCTATTCAAACAATTTGTACATGGACACCGAACACGATCTTCTGCATCAATGTGTTGCTTTGCGACTTCCATGAACTCATACACTCTATTACAGTATTCAACACTCAATCTATCCAGCGAGCTCATCCAATTTCTATCCATTTCAACCAAATACCTAAATATAATAATATAATTATTAAACATCATATTACACTCATTAACATTACTACTTCGTTAATTATTTATTTAAGCTGCATATACATATATATTTAGTTGATAAATTAATTAGTTGACAGAAAAAATATATTTAGTTAATTAACTAATCTATATATATGAATCATAAACCACTAACAAAAAGTATATAATAAACATAATCATAAAAAATGAAAATAATAAAGAAATGTGAAATATTTATGTCAGATATATAATTATTCTTTACAAATATCAAGAAAAATAATAAAGAAATATGAAAGAAGATTTACCTTATGGAAAATTAATTACAATTTTATTTAAAATTTGTAGAAGAGTTGTGAGGTTGCAGAGGAGAGAGTCTCAGATTGCAGAGGATGAGAGAAAAATCAGAGGGGGAGAAGGGTTGGTGGCATTATGTATTTTAATCTATTTTTAGCGTTGAATCCCTTATTTCGACGCTAAATGTCCGATTTTTAACGTCGAATAAATAATTCGAAGCTAAATATCGGGATTTTCAGCGTCGATATTAAAAGTAGACGCTAAAGATAAAAGGATTGTCGGTGGTATCTTCATAAACCTTTAGCGACACAACTTTATTGACGTTAAATGTCAAGTTTTCGGCGTCGAATACGTGTTTCGACCCTATAAGGCTTATTTTTAGCGTCGAAATACTATTCGACGATAAAAGTCAAACATTTGGCATCACGTATGGTTTTCGTCGCCAAAATTAGGGGTGAGCAAAACCGGTTTCGGTTCCGATTCCGCATAGAACCGGAACCTACCCGGAAAAATTCGGTTCTGCACTAAGTGGAACCAGAACCTACCCAATTAAATAGGGTACCCTATTATCCGGTTCCGGTCCGGTTCCGAATTACCCTAGTTGATGGTACTACTGGTCTGCTTTCAGGTTTGTTTGGTAAAATCTTCTCAATGTTCAAGTGATACCAAGGGTGGTGGCTAGATGCAGAAACATAACATCATCTGAATTACCAATCAAATAAGCAACTGGATTTACAGTGCTAATAAAATGCCTTGTATGGTTATATGTTCATATAAATCTCTAAATGTTCATATAAATCGGTTCCATGGTCCGGTTCCGGATCCGACCATTTTGAAACCGGAACCTACCCGATAAAATCGGTTCCTTCATTTTTAGAACCGGAACCTACCCGATTACAATCGGTTCCGGTTCCAAACTTGGAAAACCGGTCTGGTTCCAACCGGTTCCGGGTAGAACCGGAACCGGTGCTCACCCCTAGCCAAAATCGTGATAATTGGCGTCGAATAATATTACGACGCTAAAAGTTATTATTAACGTCGAAATTTAGTATTGGACGCTAAAAATCCATTTTCTTGTAGTGTGATTACGCTCAAAGTATGCTTGTGATTATCGTAGTATATATTAAGGTGTCGATCACATAAAGAACTTGGTAAAATGTACAAACGGGTCTAAGAGGATTAAAAGAAATGTCACGATTATAAATTAATAATTGAAAGAAAGTAAGAACAATATAATAAAACCAAAGGTAGAGTTTACTCAAGGTTTATAAGTAGTGAAGCATATAGAATCTCTCGCTTATTATAATATTTCTACTCAATTTTGATTAGGGGTGGGCATCGGATCGGATCGGATTTGGCTATCGAACCCAATCGAATCATGTTTGGTTCGTTTGTCGAATTTCGGATCGGATCGGATAAATTTGATAACCATCGAATCGAATCGGATTTTATCCGATTTGATAACAAATCCGAATCAGATAAGGAATCCGATTTGATAACGGATTCGAAATCCGATAGGGAATCCGATTTGATAATAAATCCGATAGTAGATTCGATTTGATAACAAATCTGATTTGATAACGGATCCGATTCGAAAAATTTATCTGAAAATTTGTAAATTTGTAACAATTTTATCGAATCGGATCGGATAACTTAAAATTCAAATCAATTTTATCAAATCGAATCCGTTATCGAATCGGATCCGTTATCAAATCGAATCCATTATCGGATTCATTATCAAATCGGATTCTCTATCGGATTCGAATCCGTTATCAAATCGGATTTATCCGATTCGTTAAGTATTCGAATCGGATCAAACAAATCCGATCCGATCCGATAGTTATCGGATCGGATCGGATCGAGTTTGATAAGACTATCAAACCTTATCGGATCAAACAAACTAATACTAATCGGATCGGATCGGATTCGGATTCGATCCGATCCGATCCGAATCCGATAATGTCCACCCCTAATTTTGATCCAATTATTATTACTCAACTAAGGGTTTCACACCCCAAACCCATAGTTGACAAATTTTCATGCCTACACAATTATTAGGTTTCACCAGTAAACTTTTATTACGCTTCCCTTCTTTAAAATCTTAAATTATTATCTAACATGTTATCCAACGACGACAATATACTCTGAGACAATAATATATAAGAGACCCAAGAAGCACAAAAATAATATGATTTAACACATTCAAGAACCTACAAAGTAATAGGAAAAATCCGACTTAACATATGACAACTATCGTATTCTTGATATTACATCATCAACGTAAGTCTAAAAACATGATAGAGAATAAATAAGCAAAGTTTATATTATCAAATAAGTAAGTTTATATGAATCAAATAAGAGAAATAAACTGCTTAAATAATTGAGTTTATCCCTAACTTCATCAATTGGATTAGTTTTCTATGGAGAATCCTAGTATTCTTAAGTGCATGCAGGCTCTGGTAGGGGAACTATATCCATTGCTTGCTGCCCTATCCCAATAAAACATGTTTCTCAACTATTCATGTCGACTTCGCACAAGCTAATACTGGCTTCTGCCCTATAATAGAAATTCTTTATGGGAATAAAAAAATCCCAGTAGATCCTCTATACATAAATGGGCATGTTCTCTTATAATATGTAATAACCCGTGGTTACTATCTCTAGGCTATCGGGCTAGCTATGATGCTCTGGCTCTCTCTAACTTTGATTATAAAATCAAAGCAAACTAAATAAAATTTTTCCTTACTCTGTGGGTCTGTTATATGAATCTTTTTTCTACCTTTGAATGTCAAGTCTTATAAAATAAAACCCTAAAAAACTTATTTATGCACATGTCTAAATTCAAATTTTCCTAACCAATTGAGAAAACTAATAATTTGGGCTAGCACTACGATGCTAAGGACTCAACGCTACAACACTAAATCTTTACCTCAAAATCCCAATATTCAATCGCATTTTGCATTGCGACATTGAGGTGTTGGCCTTATTGTGCTAAGTCTAAATTCACATTTTCCTAACCAGTAATGAACACATTTCGTTCCTCGGGAACATAAAAATAATATCCTATGTAATTCATAGGATATCCAAAGAATCGACACTAGTACCTCTTAGGTGCAAGTTTATCTCATTGTGTGATCTTACATCTGCAGTCAGACAACCCAAATCTTAATATAATTAAGATTCGGTTTTTTGTCTTTTCATATTTGATAAGATATAGAATAAACGGCTTTTAATGGAACATTATTCAAAATATGAGCAGCATTGTTAAGATCATATACTCATATATATTTATGAAGATCGATAAAACTCATCATCGATTGGACCAGATTTAATAGGGTCTAATTCCTCCTCTTCGAAGCTCCATTGTACTGAGGAGTACCAAAAATACTTTTAAATAAATTATGAATTCACTGCTCATGTATTCATCGCCTCGAACACATCGAAGGCATTTAATAAAATTTTCGATTTATTTCTCAACTTTAAATCGAAATTCTTTGAACTTTTCAAAAATTTCAAACTTCTATTTCATAAGAAACACGTAACCAAATCGTGAAACATCGTCGATAAAAGTCACAACATATCAAAACTCACCCATGGCGGTGCGATTCATTGAACCACATACATCAAAATATATGAGTTCCAACAAATCAGTGGTATAAGGTCAACACCGGTAAAAAGAGATTTGGTCAACTGCTCTTGAATACTAGATTCACAAACTAGATAAGGTTATGTGGTACGATTCGGAATCAAATCATCTTTAACCAGAAGAGATAGGTGTCGTATGCCTATGTGATATAATCTCAAATGCCACAATTCTGTATTATTTAAATCATCTGAGCTTTTTCTTTTATTCATCTGTACATTCATAACATTTGTAGTAATATCTAAAACATAATGACTATTCACATTAGGATAAACAATTAACGAAACATTATCTTTATTATACAAACTGAAGGAACTATTCCTTATATTTATATAATATCCTTCTCTATTAAGCACGGAAAAGGAAATGATATGTCTAATTATTGTATATATACAATAACAGTCATTTAAAAAAGATATTACATCCAGATGTGAGTAATATTTCAAAAATTTCCATTGCTCCGACTTATAAATGATCATCATTCCCCATGCGAAGTATAATATTTCTCTATCCCACATCTTCCTAGTTCCTCTCAGACCCTACAATGAACTGCAGATGTGAGATAACCATAGCTAGAATAAGATGCAAATGAAAGATCAATAATATGTAAACAAATATTATAAGGGTTCTTCATTGAAGCGAAATATTTTGGACAATTACGCTTTCAATGACCCATCTCTTCATGAAAGAAACACTTTTCGTTGTTTTCGTCCTTTTTTTTCTTGACTATATCACTTTATTTAGCACCAACAATTGGTGTAAGTAACACATTTTTCTTGCCCTTAAACTCCAGAGAAGTCTTTGGTGCAAAAGATGAGGAACCTGTTGACATGTGATTTTCGTTCCAGGGGCAGGTTTGGAATACTTCTCCTAGAATAATCCTCCTGCAACCGTGAATTTGTTTGGTTATGGGGAGCCAAAAGTAAATTTAGCAGGAAATAAGAACAAACACAAAATCGACAAAGGATTTACGTGGTTCGACGGATAGATCCAACCTATGTCAACGGGAACAAAGTAGAATACTGGTTTTATAACTGAACCGAGCTCGTCCGACCTCTTCTCAAGGTGGTCGCGTGATACCAAGTTGTTTGCTTAGTGTTTTCTTAAAAGTAGTACTTGAGTGAAATTTTACTAACCCTTACAAGTATGTTTACCCTCATTTTATATACTAAGAAAAAATATTAATGTTATCATATCTTTATGACGTCAGCCACGTGAATTTCCTGTCGTTGGTTGAGCTCTCCGCCGAAAGTAAAACCTGCCACTGCCGAAAGTGAAAACTGACATCTGACTTCCATTAAACCACACTGTTTTGGGTACTGCCACACACAACAATTATGAAGACAGCCTGTAAAGATTCTTTTACACAGTGGTACATGTCAGGAGGAAATATCCAAACGATCCCAGTTACATGTCAGGCTTCATGGGGACGGCAAAACATTGTGCCAAACTAATCCAACTGCTTCTGACCTGACCCATAATATCCGAGCTTATTCTTTCGATCGGGGAGAGAAGGTAGGACTAACCCGAGCTACCGGGCCATAGTGGTCGGGGTCGGCTCTGATGTATTCGGTCTCTGATATCTGCACCATGTAAACCAGGTCTGTGTATTATGTCTGGTCAAGGAACGATCAATACCCTCAGAATATTCGTCCTCCCCAAAAGAAGAAATTTCCCTTCTGCCCTTGTCGTCCTGTTCAAAATACTTGCTCACAAAAATCACTATCAACATCTGTCTCATAGTTCTCGGTTTCAACGAGTGTACGAGTTGGTACCGGGAACTATAAAGTCAGAGGAATGCTGATCAACAGGGCGACGTTCATTCTTAGGAGCCATAAAAACTGCCTCGGTTATTAATCGGGTCGTCCTCGTCATCTTCATATGCTCGGTCTCTGAGAATTCTGATACCTGCCAAATGACGCTCGTAGTTTGAAGCAAATACCCCATTTACCCTTATGGTAGCCATCCCTTGGAAACCGTAAACCATCATTACCCTCATAAATGCCTGTCAAATCATATTTAGGGTTCAATATGGCCACGACACTTGTAAAGCATCCACGGTTCTCCCGCCAAAACCAAAATAATCAACCGTTCAGGGGCAGTTGAAGGGTTTCTAATCTCAGTCGTTCATTAGAATTTAAGCAGATGGAATTTGAAAGTGACACGCGGAGCGCATCCAAGCCCTCCCTGTCTGATCTAACTGTCAGAAATGTCTTAACCTGCCTACAAAAATGGGAAAGCATCACACATTTCCCTCTTTTACAAAAACCAGTTGTTCCAAAGCGCAAAAGATTTCTTCTCCACTTTCTGAGATCAACAGACTTCAAGACCGACCGGACCATCTCTCATTTCAACCTCTCGAATCAAGTAAGTCTTCTGCTCGACCTCCTTCTACCCAATTTCTGAGACTTTTCGTGTTTATTTGCTGCCTGCGAATGTTCATGTATTTGTTCTTGCTTGTTCTTCATGCTTTCTATCATGTTTTTGTGTTTATGCCTCTATTATATGTTGTGAATGTGTTGTGTGGTTTTTGGGTTGGTCGGATGGTGTAAGATGCATGTTTTTTTAGTCCGAATGATGAGTTGTGGGTTAGGATGTTTGATTTTTGGGTTTCCTCGGTTTGTTGTTTACTGCGTGCTTAGTTTGATGCTTATGAAAAGACTTAATATTTTTTACCATCATTAGGACGTTTAGAGACTTTTAGGCCTAAGTCTCCGGTCACTGTAATAGCCTTTGAGTATATGATGCCATCAAACTGATTACTAACTGCCCACATCGAACCCTGCCATATTAGGAATGTCGGATACTGAATCGTCCTCAGTTCAGACCCCAATTCTCCAGCCTCCTTCTGTTGAAGAGGTTTCCTTCAGCTCGGGGGCGGCCATCTTAGAAGAATTAGATACCACTCCTACTCCATCTTAGGAAGAGAACGACACCTACATCATATGCAACTTATATATTTGGTCTTTGACTATTTCTTATCCTCACAATAATAACGATATCAGATAAGGCCTGTCATAGATCAAGTGGTCAATAGTCAAATATAAATTACTCGTTACGACCCTCACACTAACGAGCGCAATAACATTCACTTATATATGTCCCATGATATGTTTAACCGGCATAGTCAATTCTTCGTCAATCAATCCCTTACATTAATGATGATATTATGAAAGATAAAAAAAGAATTGATTATATGTCATTCATTCTCCAAGAACAATAACATTACAATCCAAATAATTGATTATTGTAAATTCTCTAAATATAGAGTATGGATGCAATGAGGGTCATGTTCCTTGGGTAGTGCCCTATGAGAGAAGCACTAACATGTAGGGACATGTCCTCTAATTGAAAGAACACAACTATAGGCTCCAAAGGGTTTAAGGAAGGGGTATAACCCTTAGGAAGATTACATCCCAAACCAAAGGATACCCTCAAAGGCACCATTCCATGTCTATTTAAGGGGGCCTTCATGTCCATTCAAGTAATCCATAACTTTCATAAATCTTGAGTCACATCAATTTCATTTTTTGCAGTCAAGAGAGAGATTCCACCATTGTCCCTGTTCAAGATCTTGTTAAGGTGTAACCCTTGAACAAGAGGAATCCAAGTTATCATTGGAGGACGTTAGCCACAAAATCCGTAGAGCACCGAGACAGGGTTAATAAGTTTTTAAGGACATAGGCAACTCGATTTGGACTTAAAAGTTTTCAGTGTCTTCTTCGTTTTCCAGGTTTTCTCTAAGTTTTAGGGTTTATGTTTAATATTGACATGTTAGTGTAGATTTGATTTCATGTTTATGTTCTCGTTTTGATTTGTTTGATACATGTTGATTTCGTTTAATGACACAAAAATCCCCAACAATCTTAAGAACTTATTATAATTTATGTGTTGTTAGATGAAAGTTCGCATGTATTAATAAGAAATTTTATGGAAAATATATTATGTGCATGAAAAATACGCATGGGCGTTCGAACGCCCTACGAACGCATAGGTAAAATTTTGAATTTTCCTAAGAACATTCGAACGTGTAATCAAACGCAACTCGAACGCAAGTCTTCTGCCTAAGAACATTCGAACGCGTCTTCAAACGCATCACGAACGTAAACCCACTGGAAAATTTCGTTCGAACGTGTTTTCGAATGCTATAAAAACGTAAACTCTATGGAACATTTCGTTCGAATGCGTTCTCGAATGCTACACGAATGTGAACTCTCTGTAACACTTCGTTTGAACGCATTTTAGAATGTTACACGAACGTGAACTCACTGGATAGTTTTGTTTGAACGTATAAACGAACATGACACTGATGAAATTAATCTTGGAATCAATTTTAGATTAAAAAAAGGAATTAGATTAATTTATATCGTTAAAATATCAACTTAGTAAAATCATATACGATATTACAATAAACTTGATAGTATAGATTTAAGTTAATATTAGGGTGTTCAATTATCACAAGCATACATATAGTGATAAAGTTGAAATTTAATTGTGTGTTGCATATTTGGTTGAGAATTTAAAGTGTAATTCTACACACGAAATTTCCTCCAAACCTGATTTATTTATACATATATATATATATATATATATATATATATATATATATACATATACACACACACACATTGTATTATGAAATTAAAAGTGTAATACTAAGTTTGAATGCCTAAGAGATTCTATTGAGGAAGTGTTTAAATGATATTTTGTCAAAAAAATTATAAGAGCCTAAGTGGTCAGGGATTTAAGTGATTACTCCGGACCCCCTCGTCCTCTGGGAATATTCATTTATTTACTTATCATAAGAAACCTTAGTCGTAAATTCAATGACTTATGTTTATTGGTACTACTGTCCAATATAACAACGAGTGGATAATTGGTACATCACTTGAACAAGATCATTCGTTGATCATTGTATAATTTTTCTTTTGTAGACTTATCGATCGTTGTTGATTTTTCCAGTTACATATGGTTAGTGGAAACATCTTAGTACCGGTCACTCATAGAGGAAAACCGAAAAATTTTGGTGGAGCAAACTTTAAACAGTGGCAGAGCAAAATGTTATTTTACCTGACAACTCTCCAGTTGGCTAAGTACCTCAAAGATCCTTCGGGTCCTGTGTACGGAGAAACAGAAACAGACAAGCAACTACGAGAAGAGACATGGTCGTCAGACGTCTTCTTATGAAAGAACTACCTCTTGGGATGGCTTGACAATACCCTTACAATGTGTACCAAGGCATGATTTCTGCGAATATTCTCTGAGAATCTCTCAAGAAGAAATAAAAAATCGAAGATTCCGGGCAAATTTTTTTTATCATGGGTAGGTTCCTGGACTACAAAATGGTAGATTCAAGAACAATAATGTCTCAGTTGGGTGAACTGTAATTGATCATTCATGAAATATTGGATGAAGGGAAGAAACTCTGTGAGACGTTTCAAGTTGCCACCATCATTGAACAGTTACCTCCATCATGGAAGGACTTTAGGAGCTATCTGAATCACAAAAAGAAGCAGATGAGCCTTGAAGACCTTGGAGTTCGGTTGGGGATCGATGAGGACAACATGAAGTCCGAGAAGGCCAGCTACAAGACTATAAAGTCTAAGGCCAACATCCTCGAGGGTGTAAAGAGTAGCAAAAAGAGAAAGAACAATTGAGCTGATTTTTCCCAAGCTAACAAAAAGTTCAATGGGAAGTGCTACAACTGTGGGAAAAGTGGTCATATGGAAAAGGACCGCAGAGATAAGAAGTCTTAGGACAAAAGCAAGAAAAAGAAAAATGAGACTCATGTCACTGAAGATGAGCAGCTAACTGATGAGATCTCAGAGATGAACCTCTCAGCAGTGGTAACTGAAGCCAACTTTGTCGGGAATCCTAGAGAATGATGGGTAGACACTGGGGCTACTCGTCATATCTGTGCTGATAGAAAGATGTTTTCATTGTATCAGAAGGTCAATGGCGGCGATCATGATAATGGGAAACTCGTCTACCTCTAGAGTGGTTGGACAAGGCATAATGGTTCTGAGGATAACATCCGAAAATGAGCTTACATTGAAGAATATTTTGCATGTTCCTGATATTCGGAAGAACTTTGTCTCGGGCTCTCTCTTTAGCAAGAATGGTTTTAAGCTTATATTTATTTCTGACAAGTTTGTATTGACCAAAAATGATGTTTATGTAGGAAAATGATACCTCACTGAGGGCCTTTTCAAATTCAATGTAATGAGTGTCAATCGACACAGTGCTAATAATAAAGTTACAACTTCCACTTATATCATTGAGTCACAAAATATATGACATGGGAGGTTAAGACATGTTAATTATGATACGATGCGTAAATTAATTAACATGGATCTTATACCTAAATTTGCAATTGATAACCAACATAAATGTGAGGCATGTGTTGAAGCAAAAATGCATAGAGCATCATGTCATTCCATTGAACGAAGTTCTGAACCCTTGGAACTTGTACACACTTATGTGTGTGATATGAATATTGTGCAAACAAGAGGCGATAAAAAGTACTTTGTCACTTTTATCGATGGTAGCACAAGATTCTGTTATGTGTATTTGCTAAGGAGCAAAGATGAAGCTATTGAGAGCTTTGTACACTATAAGAATGAAGTTGAAAATCAACTTGGCAAGAAAATCAAAAGGATCAGGAGTGATAGAGGTGGTGAATATGTATCACCATTTGGTGAATATTGTTCCAATCATGGAATTATTCATGAAACTACTGCTCCTTATTCGCCTCAACAGAACAAGATTACTGAGCGTAAAAATCGAACGTTGAAGGAAATAATTAACGCCATGTTGACAAGTTATGGTTTACCTCAACACTTATGGGAGGAAGCCTTGCTTTTCGCGAACTACGTTTTAAACAAGCTACCACACAGAAGATTGGACAAGACACCATATGAGTTGTGAAAAAGCCATGTACCTTCCTAAAAATATCTGAAAGTGTGGGGGTGTCTTGCCAAAGTAATGGTTCCTAAACCTAAGAATGTTAGAATATGACCCAAAACTGTTGATTATATATTCATTGGATATGTGTAGACACTTGCATTTTTGCATGAAAGCCCGATGATGAGCCTCATTTGGAGGCACTACCCGATAAGTAGCGGAAGTTGCGGGAAACAGACGTCGAAAGGGAAGATTCAAAAATAAGTACGTCATCAAATTTAATTCATATGTTCATCTGCATGTGCGTTCATCCAACGTTCGTAAACACGTTCGAACGACGAACAGATTGTAGGTATTCGTGTAGCGTCTGGAACGCGTTCGAACGACCATCTATGTTTTCGTTTTACTGTTAGCCTCAACCCAAAATCTCCACAAGCCACAAGCCACACGCCCAAGCCCAAAGAACCAAGCCACACGCCCAAGCCCACCAATGAACCAAGCCCACAAGCCATATCCAAAATATTCAAATCACATTTAACACATGTCACAAATCAAATTAAATCACCTACCAAATTAAATCAAATCCCCACCAAATCACCTTCCTAATTACCAAAGATTTAAATCCAATCAAATCCAATCACATTCCAAATCAAAGATATCCCCCACCAAATTAGCCAAATTTATTTCCCTAAATAATTTAATTAAATACACCCCATATTTATTTGATTTATTTCACTTTTTGAGCCATGCAACACAAGGAAACCCTAACATGCACCATTATAAAAAGAGACCAAAACCAACCCTAAAAGGCTTAGCACTCTCTCCCCCTTAGCTCACTAAACTCGGCAAACCACGACAATAACATCCCTTCAACCCTACAATAAAAATTGACCGAAACCAGTAAGAAACCTAAAACACACACCGCCGAAACACATACGCCAAGACTCTTGCTTCCTTTTTTCTTCTTTCACGCAAACACTCACAAGCAAAATAACCCAGCAGCCCCCTTCACCAAAACCACGAGCAGACCCTTAGACACAAACCATAGATCACCACTACCCCTCACTCAAACAAAACAACAAAAAAGAACAAATTGCCCTCAACCAAACCTGCAAACTGCCATGAACAAGCAGCCCAAACTGCCCTCTCCATCACCGAGAATAACAACCAAGACCAGTCACAAAAAATCACCCAAAATCGAGTCCAAAACAGTGAAGAAATCGAGACAAAACAACAGTGAAAATAGTCCAAAACAACAAGGAAATACCGAGAAAACAGCAGCGAAAACAGCGGAACAGCGAAGGAAAATATTGGACCAGAAAACCAGAAAAGTTACGGAGCATTAACCCTTCCGGCGATGACGTAACGCACTTTCGAGGAGCAACTCAAAAGGTATGACCTAAGGGCACCCTTTATTACTTTTTATTTTTGTAGTTTGGATGCGGCACGCTCAGTTGGACATGAAATATGTCCAACCGGGTGTGCGAGGTCCTATATCAAAGACGACCAAATTCTTGGTCACATCTTTCTTTAACGTTTCTTTATATATTTATCGCACATTTATTTCATATTATTAGCTCTTTATCATTCCGCATGTTTCTCTCTTTGTTTATGTGTTGTTATTTGCATTATCATATTTCACGTCAATTTTCATGATTGCATTGTGTTAGCGCTTGAATGTTGCCTCTCGTGGTATATCAGATGGAAACCCATACATAAATTCTGTAGCTGAATTCGAATGGACGGTAGTGCGGTCTGTACTTGGGATACAACTCCACGTACGGCATGGGGAAACATTCCCGCATGTGTTTACTGCATTATGGATGCCACTTTCGTCGTCCCGTTCGAACGCGTTCCCGAACGCTACTCGAACACATGTATTCTGCCTCGCCCCCGTTCGAACGCGTTTCCGAACGCTACACGAACGCGGGCCTTCTGGACAGGTTCCTTTGTCATGTCTTCGGCAATTTTTGTGTTCATTGTTTCGCTATTCATTTTCTATATGTTGTTTCTTTATTTATATATTGTTAATCTAATGCGCATGGGCTAACTAGGGTGGATTAAAGGTCCTCTATTCGGGGGAAATGCCTAAAGGATACCTTTACCACGATGTTTTGTCGTGTCAGACGAAGAAGTACACTCGATTGAATGTGAAATATGTTCAATCAGGCATACGAGGTCCCATATAGATGTTGGCTTTGGTCGCATCTATTTTATTATTATGTCATTTACTTTCTGCTTGTCATAGCCTATATTATTCATGTATTGTTAATACATTGCGCATGGGCTAATCTTGATGGATTAAAGGTCCTCTATTTGAGGGAGAAAAAGCCTAAAAGGCTACTTTTACCATAATATTTTGCTGCGCCTTTTTTAGTCTGTTATTTACTTTTCGCATATTATTTCTTTGTTTATTCATACATTGTAATCTAGTACGCATGGGCTAATCATGTCGGATTAAAGGTCCTCCGTTTGAGGGATAAAAGCCTAAAGGCTACCTTTACCACGATGTTTTGCCGCGCCGAATGAGGTATGCTCGATTGAACGTGAGATATGTTCAATCGGGCATACAAGATCCATATAGATGTCGGCCTTGGTGGCATCTCTTTTATTTAATTATGCATTGTTGCTTGATGCGCATGGGCTAATTACGGTTGTTTAAAGGTCCTCTATTTAAGGGTGAAAAAGCCTAAAAGGCTACCTTTACCACAATAGTTTGCCGCGCCCTTCCCCTATTGACTTTGCTATCCATCTTTGTTTTGGTTTTTGTTTTACATCTTTTCATTTTCGCATTCGTGCCATGTTTTTGTTTGAGCGTTTGCTTCCAACGGTATATCGGATGGAAACCCAGACATAAATTCTGTAGCCGAATCCAAATGGACGGTAGTGCGGTCTGTACTTGAGATACAACTCCACGTACCGCTTGAGCAACGTTCATGCATGTTTCCGTGTCATTTTAGATACCACTTTGGTAATCTCATTCGAACGAGTTATCAAACGATACTCGAACGCATGCATTATGTTTACCGTTCGAACGTGTTCTCAAATGCTACTCGACCGCATGCATTCTATTTACCATTCGAACGCGTTATCAAACGCACCACGAACGTGCATGCAATGGATCGACTTATTTTCCTCATATTTCGTGCCTGTTTGCTCATTTAAGTCATTTCTTTCGGCATTACATAATTAACCATATCATTTCTTTATTGACGCTTTTACCGTTATTAATTATTTATATTTCCACATTTATTTATTTGATATGTTCATGAGATTGTGTGCTCGCTTTTATTATTAATGCCTCTATAGTTGTCATTAGTTACAATATTGCGCCTCATCGTTTAATACGCTTATGAATTATGTTTTTATCTTCTTTTTATTTACGATTATGGGTGTGCAATCTTGTGTGTTGATTACATTCTCTTGCATGTGTTGCATAAGATTTGGTTATACTATTGCATTAATCCCTTATTACAATTGGCAAAGTAAAGAAACCGTTCTGAACCCAACGGTTTGAGGTCTTCCGTTGTCAGGGGTGAGTGCGGCCTTAAATCATTTCCCAGTTCACACTGGGTGGCGACTCCATTTTATTTCTCTGGTATAGTCCCCCCGCGGGCTACTCCGTACTCCTCGACCGGGCCGTGAGCTCGGACGACGTAGTCCACTTCTGTACCTCATCTACAATATGCTCGCAACAGTAGTGCATATCGATTCTTGGTACATAACGTCTGAGATTCTTGACATCAATCCGAATATGATATTAGTCAAGGAACTACGATATTTTTTGAAGAGACATTTCTTTGTAAGGAAATCCAAATAATAGAGTCTCTCAGAAGAAACTATTGATATTGTCAAAGACAGTGATCATGTTGACCAAGTGTTAGATCAATGTGAAATGTTGATGAGACAATTGAACCTAGTTAGGCATTTCATTTTTGCATGTGAAACCAGATGATGAGTCTCAGTTGGAGGCACTACCTTTTAGCTAAGGATATTGCGGAAACGGAGGTCGAATGAGAAATTCAGGGGAATAAGTACGTCATCAAGTTCATCTCACAAGTTCACTGTCTTCATTAGTGCTCTGTTCGTTACTTCGTTCGAACGTCAGGCAGATTGCGGAAGTTCGTTATGTAACGTTCGAACGGCGTCGGTGTTTCTGGGTTTGCTGCTAGCCTCGCACCCCAGCCCAATTAGCTCCCCAAAGCCCATAAAACACATCCCAAATTAATTAAATTAAACATTAAATAGGAAAGAAAATAGGCTAAAACCATTTACCAAATTAAATAAACACACAAAATATAATTTATACTAATGAAGATAACAAATATATTAACTTCCTAACTACAACACAATCACATACTAAATTAAAAAGATGTAATGCCTAATTAAAAATCAATCATAACAAATTAAATATTTTGTATCCTAATCTAGCCAAGATTTGTCCCCCCTCAATCTTTGACTTTCATTGTTCAAACACCAAATCAAAATCCTCCCTTTAATGCACAAATCCATCCTTGTGAGACAGGTGAAGCCCTAGCCCTTCTCTATATAAACCAACCCATAACCAAGACATGCACTCCCCTAGCTCATACAACATATACACACAACTCACACAAATCACAAGAGCAAAGAAAATAACCCCAAGCCTTCACATTTAAAGCCCTTTCACCAAAATGATTTGCCGCACGTTGATAAACCTCACAAATGTAAGATATGCCCAATCGGGCATACTTAGTTTGATATGATTGTCTTTATGTTTGTATGCATGATGCGATCGAGCGCATGGGCTTAGTAAGTGAAATGAGAGGTCCTCTAATTGAAGAGGTTAAAATCCTTTAACACGATGCTTCACCGCGCCTCGGATTGTACTATTCGCCATTTATGTATTGCGTCCTATTTCATGCATCAGGTCTGTTCCTGTTCGAACGCGTTTACGAACGCAACTCGAACGCGCATGCATTTTGCCTTATCATGCATCAGGTCTCATTTCTGTTCGAACGCGTTCACAAACGCCATACGAACGTGGGTATTCTGTTTCATTTCCGTTCGAACGCGTTCACAACGCCATACGAACTGAGCATTCTGTTTCATTTCCGTTCGAACGCGTTCACAAACGCCATACGAACGTGAGCATTCTGTTTCATTTCCGTTCGAACGCGTTTACGAACGCTACTCGAACGAGAACCTTCTGTTTACCGTTCGAACGCGTCTACGAACGCTGCACGAACGCCCACGGTAAACAGATCCTCTTGCATCACATTACGACATGTCCATCTTAGCACATAGTTCCCCTTTTTTTACGTTATGCATTTGTATTACCTCTCTAGTTGTCTATTTCTGTTATGCGCTTAAATATCTTTTCTTAATATGCATGCTAGTAAGAATGCTATTTGTTTGCGCTTCTGTGTCCACCAATGCGTTCATTAACTTGTATGCTTGCCGTATGATAAACCTTATGTATGCAAATTGAGACATAGATTACATGCAAATAGGCTGTATGCAAATTCGAATATGTGTTACATATAAATTTAGATGAACTTGTTGATGTATGTATGTGGATTTAGAAGCATGATATTCTTAGAAATAAGTGTTACTTAAGCCTGATTAAATTATCATATAAATCCTTTCATTACAAGTGGCATAAGTAAGGGACCATTCCGAACCCAACGGTTTGAGGTCTTCCCTTGCGGGGTGAGTGCGGCCTTAAATCTCATTTTCCCGGTTCACACCGGGTGGCGACTCCATTATTCTCCGGTTTAGTCCCCGTGGCTATTCCGTACTCCCGACCGGGCCGCGAGCCCGGGACAGCATGCGTCGCCCAGTTTCTGTGTTCCCACAGTCTGGCGACTCCACTGGGGATAGAGAATCGGCCCCGAAATATTGTCTTGTGATGTTTGGATTTATGTTTTAATTGACCGTGTCTATAGTGGATAAAGTGAGGGTTTAATCAAAGGCATTTTGAGGCTAGGTAATGGTTTGGTGTCTTCCTTCATTCACTACCTTTCTAGAAGGAAAAGCTGTGAAGGCACCTAGATAGCCATCTACTCGTAGCCTATTGTGATGGACTAATTTGTTTATTCCTGACACCAAGCGATAAGAGCCTAAGAGGCTTGGGTATTTAAGTGAGCCTCGCTCCACCTTCCCTCTGGGGAATCTACAACGGGAAATCCATTTGACAGTCCGTCACACACCATAGCTCATTGGCACGTACCTAAATGTATAAAAAAGGGTGCGCTCACTTGGTTGCTCGAACCCTTGAGTGGGGAGACCTAGTTGTGGGCCATCCTTCGCCGGTGAGAGCCTTTGTCTATACTCTTGCTAACCCACCCATAGACCGGGTTGGCTAAAGTAACAATTATTTCCTTGAATATGTGCTTGTGGACCATCCTCATTTGGATGCAGTTGGACTATTGTCAGAAAATGCGGGCTTGCTGGGCCATTTAAACTGGGGCAAGTTCGCACCTTATGACTATTAGGCCAAAAGCTTCTGAAATTGATAGGCCATTATGTAGAAATTATTATGTCATGTTTGCATCATCTTTCTTCTATGCTTGTGTTTGGGAACATCGTCGTTTGGATCCATTTGGACCATTTGTCATGGGATATGGGCTTGTTGGGCCATTTAAACTGGGACAAGAACGTATTTCATGACTATTGGGCCAAAGGCTTCTAAGTGATTGATGGGCCACTTTGTGATTGTGTTCGGAACGTTACCATTTGGATTTAGTCGGGCACTTTGTCATGAGATGTGAACTCATTGGGCCATTTAAACTGGGATGGGTTCACTCCTATGACAATTAGCCCGAAAGATTCTAAAATGATAACGGGCCGATTTGTTTGAGAGTTTTAATTGATTTGAGTATGTTTTATATATGCATCTCATGCACCTCATACATACATATATGTTAACACCATCTATGTCTCAAAAAGACATCATAGATACCGTTTGGGTTAGAGAAGGGACAAGACTCACTAAAAGAACAAGTATGAGTGAATCCGATAATGAGGTGTCCCGTATGGATCAGTTAGAGAACGGTCTCGCCAAGATCACTAAACAGTTGCAAGCTTTGACTACTTCTATGGCTGGTATAGCTGGGTCTCGTGCCGGGGTTAATTTTGGGGATGTGAGGCAAGAGGAATCTCCGAACAGATTGGGGGATGATACCCCCGCTTTTGATGATGATATGGCAGAGTATGCGGCAGGTAGAGTATCTGGGTCTCAGGCAGAGTTACAGAAACTTCGGGATCAGGTTGAGTCGGTTACCCGTAAGATGAGGGGTAAGAATGAGGATCTGTTGGATTATGACACACTGACTTTCGAGGAACAGTTGCCGGCACAGTTCAAGATGCCTGATATGGCTAAGTTTAACGGGAATGGGGATCCAAGGGTGCATCTCCGACAGTTTGTATCAGTCATGAGTTCAGTTGGCTTGTCTCAGCGCCAAGTGCAGAAAATGTTTGGAATGTCGCTCGAGGGAGCTCACGTGGTGTGGTACCACAGTTTGGAGAAGAATGTGAAGGAAGATTGGAGGGAGTTGGCTGATGCTTTCCTAAAGCAGTATGTCACTGACCTAGAGATCGATCTGTCACTCCGCGATCTGGAGAATGTTAAGCAGAAAGCGGAGGAGAGTTTTAAGGAGTATGTGGACCAGTGGAGGGGTCAGTTATTAAAAATGCAGACTAGGCCCTCAGAGAAGGACCAGATTAAAATGATCATCAAGGGCACCAAGCCCTCCATCTACAGCAAGTTGAGGAGGATGACCTCCATGATTGTTGATTTTCGGCAGTTGAGGGAAACTGTCATGGATATTGAGGAAGAAGAGGCCGAGAATAGAAAATTCTATGGTCTGAACAGGAGGCCCATTGGGGGAACATCGGGAGCAAAGCCCGTTTCTGCTGAGATTGCCGCTATCCGGAACCGACAGTTTTCCAACTTGGGAAGGCCCCTGTCCAAGGTGCTAGAGAAACTGAAGAGGCAAGGGCTCTTAAAACCCTTGGAAGCCAAACCATTACCCAATCCCCTACCATCACATTATAACCTAAACCTTTACTGTCACTTTCACCAACAAAAGGGCCATGACACTGACAATTGCGCCCGACTCCGCCATGAAATCCAAGACCTGATAGACTCCAAGAAAATACCTGACCCAGAAACAGAACAGCCTGACACACACAGAAACCCTTACCCAATTACCGCGCCGTACCACCACCAGCCTATATGATCAATTCTGGCCTCCCAGAAGACCTTGTCCTAAAATCCTTCCACCCTCAAGCCTTTTGCCTTGGAATCTGGGATAGTACTAGTGAAGATGAGACTGAGCAGGGGAAAAGCTTTTGGCTTGATTTCTCTAGCAGTGAGTGATGAGGAAGAAGTAAGGGGAATGACGCGCAGCGGTCGTTTTTACAATGATATGGCGGAGAAAAGGGTAAGGAAGTTTTGACAGATGGTAGGGAAGTGGTTGAGACTGCAGAAAATACTGAGGGGGATATAGTGTTGAAGCAATTGAGGAAGACTAGAGCACAAGTGAGTATCTGGGAACTGTTATGTGCTTCTCGAGAGCATAGGCAGGCCATGGTTGAGGCCTTGAGCAAAATTGTGGTACCGGAAGACGCCAACCCTGCAATGTTTGTTGGGTCAGTTCAGAAAGAAGCTTTGCAGATATCTTTTTCTGAGGATGAACTCCCGCCGGAAGGGAGAAATCATAATAGGCCTCTATTTATCAGGGCCGAAGTGAGGGGCAAGAAAACTTCATGTGTGATGGTGGATGACGGTTCGTCCATCAATGTGTGCCCGTTGAAAATTCTGGCAAGATTGGGTATGAAAGCAACAGACTTGGACCCCTCCAGTATGACTATTAAGGCTTATGATGACAGTAAAAGGGGAGTTGAGGGTACCTTTGTGGCTATGGTCAAGGTAGGCCCTATTGAAGATGAAGTCGAGTTTACAGTGCTGGACATCCCAGCCACTTTTGCCTTATTGTTGGGAAGGCCTTGGTTTCACAAACTTGGGGGCGTGCCTTCCACTTTGCATCAGATGATCAAGTTCCCGTATGAGGGAGAAGTTGTTACTATCCGGGCTGAGGTAGATAATGCCGTGGCTGCCTTGGAGATACAACCTTTCACAAGGTTTCAGGTGTCAGCTACTTTTGAGGAATGGGTGGATCCTAGGGTGGCTAGGATCATGAGAAAAATGAAGTTTGAACCGGGTGAAGGTTCAAAGTTGCCAGATTTCAGAGGACAGACCACTCGGAAAGGTTTGGGGTATAAGTCTGATGAAGAAAAGCCAAAGGTCAAGAAAAAGGGCCTGAAACTGATGGAATGTTTTGTGAGAGCTTCAGGATATCAAGGGGAGCCAGAACCTGTGGAAGTTAATGGGATTGTGGTACCTGGATTTGAGATCTTCCAGGATTTGTTGGGTGAGAAACCGCTGATTAAAGAAGCTGTGGAAGCGGAGAATTGGGAAGAAGAGTTGATGAAGTTGGAGAGCCTGACTCTGGGAGAGGATGAAAAGCCTGAGGAAGACCTGATTGCAGGGGAAGAAGTGTCTATAGATGATGAAGACATTTACCTTCCTGATTTGTTTGAATGTACTTCCGCATTATCCAATAATAAAGACATTTCTTTTGCTTACTTGCCTGAGTCATTTCCATTTACTCTGCACGAATCAAGCATATTTGATATCAGTTCGGCCAGAACTACTGCATTTAACTTGGGTACACTTGAGAACCCCAAGGAAATTCTGATTGCAAGTGAAGTTACCTCTGAAGAGAGGGAGAAACTAGAAGAAGTGTTGGTCAGATACGCCAAAGTATTTGCTTGGTCCTATGAGGACATGCCTGGGGTAGACAGAAACATTGCCCAGCACACAATACCAACTTATCCGAATATGAGGCCAGTAAAACAGAAACTCCGACGGATGAGACCAGAATGGGCTGAGAAAGTCAGAGAGGAAGTTAAGAAACAGATAGATGTGGGGTTCCTGGAAGTAGTAAAATATCCAGAGTGGTTGGCTAATATAGTGCCGGTACCAAAGAAAGATGGGAAGGTCAGAATGTGTGTAGACTACAGAGATCTCAACAAGGCTTGTCCGAAAGATGATTTTCCTCTGCCGCATATAGATGTTCTGGTTGATAGTGCGGCTTTATCTGCTATGTATTCATTTGCAGATGGATTTTCAGGTTACAATCAGGTTCTCATGGCTGAGGAAGATAAACACAAGACTGCATTTGTTACGAGTTTTGTGGGGTACTTATTGTTACAAGGTTATGCCGTTTGGACTTAAGAATGCGGGGAGCTACTTATCAGCGGATGGCCACTACACTTTTCCATGACTTGATGCACAAAGAGATTGAGGTGTATGTGGATGACATGATGGTAAAATCAGAGACAAGAGTTGGGCATATTGAAGCACTGGAAAGGTTCCTTCAGAGAGTTGACAGATATAACCTGCGGCTTAATCCCAAGAAATGTGTGTTTGGGGTGACATCAGGAAAATTGCTTGGTCATACAGTAGGAATGGGCGGAATAGAGGTAGACTCCGAGAAGATCAAGGCAATCACAGAAATGCCTGCACCAAAGACAGAAAAAGAAGTCAGAGCATTCTTGGGAAAGATTCAGTACATCAGTCGGTTCATTGCCAAGTTGACATCAGTATGTGAGCCTATCTTCAAACTGTTGAGAAAAGATCAGCCAGTGAGATGGAATGAACAGTGTCAGACAGCCTTCGACAAGATCAGAGAGTACTTGGTAAAGCCTCCTGTATTGAAACCTCCGAGACCGGGCAGACCTTTGGTATTGTATTTGGCTATAGAATCAGAAGCACTAGGGGCAATGATGGTACAGGCAGATGAGACAGGGGTAGAACATGCAGTTTTACTATCTGAGTAAGAAGATGCTCCCGTATGAGGCTCGGTATCAAGAAGTTGAGAAGATCTGTCTTGCAGTGGTATGGGCTTCCAGAAAATTGCGGCATTATTTCCAGTCATACAAGATCCAGATAGTGGCCAAGGAAAATCCTCTGAAATATCTTCATTCGGTGCCTTCGCTAGTGGGAAAGTTGGGCAGATGGTTGGTATTGCTGACAGAGTTTGACATTGAATATCACCTCCAAAGTGATCAAAGGGCGAGCGGCGAGCAGTAGCAGAGTTTCTGGCAATGCAACCTGTTGAGGGGGATCAGTATAAGTTTGAATTTCCAGATGAAGAGATCCAAGCAATAACAGTTCAGAGATGGAAGATGTATTTCGACGGAGCAGTGAATTACAAGGGAGCTGGAATTGGAATCGTGATGTGATAGTGACCCCGAAGGGGAGACTTTGCCTTTGGCCAAGAGGTTGACATTCAGAGTGACTAATAACATGGCCGAGTATGAAGCATGTGCTTTTGGTTTGACAGCATTGATAGCCTTGAAGGCCGGGAGTGTGGAAGTCTACGGAGATTCTATGTTGGTAGTCCAGCAGATGCGAGGAGAATGGGAATTGAAAGAAGAACGGTTGAAACCTTACCTTTTTCACCTCAGAAAGTTGGCACAGGTTATCCCCGAGTGTAAGTTTCAGCATTTACCGAGAGAAGAGAATCAGATGGCAGATGCATTGGCTACACTTGCAGCAACTTGGGAAAATCCAGAAAAGTTAGTGATGAGACCGTTGATACTGACAACAGCGAGCAGACCTGTTTATGAGATAGAAAGAATTCTGGGAGTTGAGGTCGACGACGGTAAACCTTGGTATTATGACATTCAGAGGTATCTGGAACATGGTGAACTCCCGGAAGGGGGGGGCAGGAGAAAAGACAGAATAGCCATTCAGAAGTTGGCTTCCCAGTATGTGATTTTGAAAGGGGAACTGTACAAGAGGCAGGCAAACGGTATCCAGTTGAAGTGTTTGAGAAAAGAAGAAGCTCAGCATGTAATGGAAGAAATACACGCCGGGGTATGTGGTCCGCACATGAACGGGTTGAATCTGTCCCGCAAGATAGTGAGACAAGGTTTTTATTGGTCAACCATGGAAACAGACTGCGCGAAGATGGTAAAGCACTGTCATGACTGTCAAGCACATGGTAATTTGAATCACTTACCGCACACAGAGTTACACGGGCTGTCAGAGCCGTGGCCTTTCTCAGCATGGGGAATTGATATGATTGGAGAAATTCGACCGAATGCGTCAAATGGGCATCGCTTCATAGTAGTGGCAGTAGATTACTTCTCGAAGTGGGTGGAAGCCGAATCATTCCGTAATGTTACAGCAAACAGATGGCAAAGTTTATAGCTCGGAACCTCATTTGTCGGTATGGTATGCCGCATCATGTAGTGACAGACAACGGGGTCCAGTTTCAAGGAGAGACGAAGGCAATGTTACAGAGGTATGGGATAGGCCACCACAAGTCATCACCGTACAGGCCGCAGGCAAATGGGGCAGTTGAGGCAGCCAACAAGACTATAAAGACAATTTTAGCCAAGATGACAGAAAATTGCAGAGATTGGGCCGAGAAACTACCATATGCTCTGTGGGGGTACAGAACATCAGTAAGGACAGCAACAGGGCCACACCTTACTCTTTGGTCTATGGAATGGAAGCAGTATTGCGGGTAGAAGTGGAGATACAGTCTATGAGGGTATTAACAGAGGCAGAATTACCGGAACAGGATTGGGCCGCACAGAGGTTTGATCAGTTAGCACTATTGGATGAGAAGAGAACGAAGTCTTTGTATCACATGCAGTTGTATCAGAAGAGACTAGCCCGGGCATTCAACAAGAAAGTACGTCCCACCAAGATCAGAAAGGGTGATTTGGTACTTAAGCAGTCGAGGCCGTCGACGACAGATCCAAGAGGAAAATTCAGACCTAACTGGGAAGGACCTTACATAGTGCAGAAGGTAATGGGAAATGGAGCAGTGAAGCTATCAGATTTGGAGGGAAACGAGTTCACCGAGCCGATCAACGTAGACAGATTAAAGCAATACTTTGCCTGAGGGAGAGAAGACCGAGCAGTCACTACGGGAATTGGCAGAAGACCTAACCCAACGGAATCAGAAAATCATTCATGCATACACGTAACATTGCATTCTCTTCGTGTTTGTTTTTTTTTTGTGTTCGCAGGTTCGAAGAAAGGAGAAAGCGGCAGAAATGAGCCAAGCAGCGTCAACGCAATTTCAGTCTTTGGGGATGAGTCCCAAAGGGGCGAGGCCCATATCATGTCGGCTTGGGGGCGAGGCCCATATCAGCTTGAGGGCGAGGCCCCGTTGTCAGTTGTAGTTCCGGGTCGAGGTGCCCAGGGTCGAGGTGCCCACTACATCATCAGTTCGAGGGCGAGGTCCCTATTGTCAGCGGTGTTGGGTCGAGGTGCCCAGGGTCGAGGTGCCCCGTTGTCAGTTGTAGTTCCGGGTCGAGGTGCCCAGGGTCGAGGTGCCCACTACATCATCAGTTCGAGGGCGAGGTCCCTATTGTCAGCGGTGTTGGGTCGAGGTGCCCAGGGTCGAGGTGCCCCCGTTGTCAGTTGTAGTTCCGGGTCGAGGTGCCCAGGGTCGAGGTGCCCACTACATCATCAGTTCGAGGGCGAGGTCCCTATTGTCAGCGGTGTTGGGTCGAGATGCCCAGGGTCGAGGTGCCCCCGTTGTCGGTTGCAGTTATTGGGATGCGTCCCAGGATCGAGGTCCACTTGCAGCACCAACTCAGCTCGAGGCATCAGACGAGCCAGGTAAGTGAAAATGCATTGCATAACTTTGATAGGATTGTTCAAAGTCACACACTGCACAAGTCCCATCAAAGTGGGGGCGACTGTAGGCATTGCATTTTTGCATGTGAAACCCGATGATGAGTCTCAGTTGGAGGCACTACCTTTTTAGCTAAGGATATTGCGGGAAACGGAGGTCGGAAGGGGAAATTCAGAATAAGTACGTCATCAAGTTCATTTCACAAGCTCACTGTCTTCGTTAGTGCTGCGTTCGTTACTTCGTTCGAACGTCAGGCAGATTGCGGACGTTCGTGTAGCGTTCGAATTGGCGTTCGAACGGCGTCGGTGTTTCTGGTTTTGCTGCTAGCCTCGCACCCCAGCCCAATTAGCTCCCCAAAGCCATAAAACACATCCCAATTTAATTAAATTAAACATTAAATATTAAATAAAATATCTAAACCATTTACCAATTAAATAAAACACAAAATATAATCATACCTAATGAAGATAAATCAAATATATTAACTTCCTAACTAAACAAATCACATACTAAATTAAAAAGATGTCATGCCTAATTAAAATCAATCATAACAAATTAAATATTTTGTATTCCTAATCTAGCCAAGATTTGTCCCCCTCAATCTTTGACTTTCCTTGCTCAACACCAAATCAAATCCTCCCTTTAATGCACCAAATCCCTTCCTTGTGAGACAAGGTGAAGCCCTAGCCTTAGCCCTTCTCTATATAAAACACCCCTAACCAAGATGCACTCCCTAGCTCATAACACATAATATACACACAACTCACACAAATCACAAGAGAAAGAAAAATAACCCCAAGCCTTCACATTAAAAGAACCTTCACAAACCGATCAGCCCTACACGTCCATAAACCTCACAAATCTCCTCCACTCCATAACCGAAAATAGCAGCCCAAAACACGCTCTCCAACCACCGCTAAGTACCCCCAAACAGCAGCCCATTTCCCCCCCCCGAAAACAGCAGCAAAAATCCTCTTAAAACAATTCCCTAAAAACCTTAAAAACGTAACATAAAAAAAACTGCATTCATAATCCTTAAAATAATCACACAAGACTGCACTAAAAACCCACAAAAAACTTGGAACAGTCCGTTGAAACGTCAAAACAGGTGACCTGAACAGTGAGCAGCAAAACAGAGGCCGAACAGTAGCAGAACGGAGTTCAAACCGCAAGCAAAACAGCAAAGCAGTGAGCTAGGACGCTAAACCAGTGAACCGGAGAAGTTGAGGAGCTGTACCCTTCCGACGTCCGTGAAACGCAAGCCTGAAAGTTGGCAAAAAGGTTAGACCTGAGGGTATCTTTCACACTCGCTTTTTGTACTATTTATTAAATATTGCTTGCATGATTGTCATGTTGAAATGCATGTTGTGGCCCTTGAGTAGATAAATATGCATGAATTATGAGATGTTGTATGTTGTGGCTGTGAAATAAAATGAGAGATGTGTCAACTCTCGCGGTATATCGGATGGAAACCCGGACATAAATTTCATAGCCGATTCCGAATGGACGGTAATATGATCTGTACTCGGGACACAACTCCACGTACCGCTTGAGTAAACGGCACCCTCTTTTGTTTGTGTTGCTTTGGTTTATTTATTTTTCGTCACTTGAATCTGCATGTTGCTTATTTATGCATGGTTCAATCAAGCGCATGGGCTTAGTAAGTGGAATGAAAGATCCCCTATGGGGAGGGGTTAAAGCCCTTTACCACGATGCTTTGCCGCGCCGGTTGATGTGTGTTCGGTTTGAATGCAAGATACGTTCAATCGGCATACTTAGTTTGATATGATTGTCTTTATGTTTTTATGCATGGTTCAATCGAGCGCATGGGCTTAGTAAGTGGAATGAAAGATCCCCTATGGGGAGGGGTTAAAGCCCTTTACCACGATGCTTTGCCGCGCCGGTTGATGTGTGTTCGGTTGGATGTAAGATATGCCCAATCGGGCATACTTAGTTTGATATGATTGTCTTTATGTTTGTATGCATGATGCGATCGAGCGCATGGGCTTAGTAAGTGCGATGAGAGGTCCTCTAATTGAAGAGGTTAAAATCCTTTACCACGATGCTTCGCCGCGCCTCGCATTGTACTATTCGCCATTTATGTATTGCGTCCTATTTCATGCATCAGGTCTGTTCCCGTTCGAACGCGTTTACGAACGCAACTCGAACGCGCATGCATTTTGCCTTATCATGCATCAGGTCTCATTTCTGTTCGAACGCGTTCACAAACGCCATACGAACGTGAGTATTCTGTTTCATTTCCGTTCGAACGCGTTCACAAACGCCATACGAACGTGAGCATTCTGTTTCATTTCCGTTCGAACGCGTTCACAAACGCCATACGAACGTGAGCATTCTGTTTCATTTCCGTTCGAACGCGTTTACGAACGCTACTCGAACGAGAACCTTCTGTTTACCGTTCGAACGCGTCTACGAACGCTGCACGAACGCCCACGGTAAACAGATCCTCTTGCATCACATTACGACATGTCCATCTTAGCACATAGTTCCCCTTTTTACGTTATGCATTTGTATTACCTCTCTAGTTGTCTATTTCTGTTATGCGCTTAAATATCTTTTCTTAATATGCATGCTAGTAAGAATGCTATTGTTTGCGCTTCTGTGTCCACCAATGCGTTCATTAACTTGTATGCTTGCCGTATGATAAACCTTATGTATGCAAATTGAGACATAGATTACATGCAAATAGGCTGTATGCAAATTCGAATATGTGTTACATATAAATTTAGATGAACTTGTTGATGTATGTATGTGGATTTAGAAGCATGATATTCTTAGAAATAAGTGTTACTTAAGCCTGATTAAATTATCATATAAATCCTTTCATTACAAGTGGCATAAGTAAGGGACCATTCCGAACCCAACGGTTTGAGGTCTTCCCTTGCGAGGGGTGAGTGCGGCCTTAAATCTCATTTTCCCGGTTCACACCGGGTGGCGACTCCATTATTCTCCGGTTTAGTCCCCGTGGCTACTCCGTACTCCCGACGGGCCGCGAGCCCGGGACAGCATGCGTCGCCCAGTTTCTGTGTTCCCACACCTAGACGTAGCAAAAGAGCTAGATAGCACGTCTAAGTAATTAGTCTGATTTTCTGACATACTTGTTAGAAAATGAGCCTCGAAGCTATAAAGAAGCAATGTCTTCTGCAGTCACCTTTGTGGAAAGAGGCTATCAACAGTGAAATTGATTCAATCCTACAAAACCATACTTGGGAGTTGGTTGATCTTTCTCAAGGTTATAAGCCACTGGGTTACAAATGGATATTCAAACGGAAGATGAAACCAGATGGATCAATAAATAAGTACAAGGCAAGGCTTGTCATAAAAGGTTATAGACAAAAAGAAGGCATTGATTACTTTGAAACCTATTCATCAGTGACTCGTATCACGTCAATAAGAATGCTAATAGCCATAACAGCTATATTTGGTCTTGAAATAATCAAATGGACGTAAAGACGACATTCTTAAATGACGAACTAGATGAAGAGATTTACATGGAACAACCAGAAGGTTTCGATGTTCCTGGACAAGAATAGAAGGTGTGAAAATTTGTAAAATCCTTGTACGGATTAAAACAATCACCTAAGCAATGACATGAAAAATTTGACAAAGAGATGTTGTCAAGTGAATTCAAAATCAATGAATGCGATAAATGTGTGTACACCAAATCAACTCAAAAAGAATATATCATTGTATGTCTCTACGTAGACGATATGATGATCAATGGTAGTAACATG
>SKCR01038060.1:0-66960 GCA_019454045.1 Zanthoxylum bungeanum
CATGCCAATTTCTCTGAGGTGATTAAAAAGATAAGGTTTCAACCGTTCTTCCTTCAATTTCACCATTCTCCCTGAATCTGTCGGATTACCAAACATCGAATCTCCGTAGACCTCCACGCTCTCAGACTTCAAGGCTATCAGTGCAGTCAATCCAAAAGCACATGTTCATACTCGGCCATGTTGTTGGTTACCCCAAATGTCAACCTCTTGGCCATAGGCAAGGTTTCCCATTCGGAGGACACTATCACAATCCCAATTCCGGCTCCTTTTTTATTCACTGCTCCGTCAAAATACATCTTCCATCCCTGAACCGTTATTGCTTGGATCTCTTCATCTGGGAATTCAAACTTATACTGATCCCCTTAATAGGTTGTAATGCCAGGACTCTAGCCACTACTCGCCCTTTGATTACCTTGGAGGTGAGATACTCAATGTCAAACTCTGTCAGCAACACTAACCATCTGCCCAACTTCCCCACTAACGAAGGCACTGAATGTAGATATTTCAAAGGATTCTCCTTTGCCACTACCTGGATCTTGTAAGATTGGAAGTAATACCGCAATTTTTTGGACGCCCATACTACTACCAAACAGATCTTCTCTACTTCTTAATAGCGGGCTTCATACGGAAGCATTTTCTTACTGAGATAGTAGACTACATGCTCTACCCCGGTCTCATCTGCCTGTACCATCATTGCCCACAGTGCTTCTGATTCTATGGCCAATACAATATCAAGGGTCTGCCCAGTCTCAGAGGTTTCAATACAGGAGGTTTTCCAAGTATTCTCTGATCTTGTCAAAGGCTGCCTGACATTGCTCATTCCATTTCACTGGCTGGTCTTTTCTCAGCAGTTTGAAGATAGGCTCACATACTGATGTCAACTTGGCGATGAACCGACTGATACTGAATGAATTTTCCCGAGGAATGCTCTGACTTCCTTCTCTGTCTTTGTGCTGGCATTTCTGTGATTTCTTTGATCTTCTCTGAGTCTACCTCTATTCCTCTCATTCCAACTGTATGTCCCAGCAAATTTCCTGATGTTACCCCAAACACACATTTCTTGGGATTCAACCGCAAGTTGTATTTGTCAACTCTCTGAAGGAACTTCTCTAATGCTTCTATATGCCCAATTCTTGTCTCTGATTTTACCATCATATCATCCACATACACTTCAATCTCTTTATGCATCAAATCGTGGAATAGCGTAGTGGCCATCCGATGATAAGTAGCTCATGTATTCTTGAGCCCAAATGGCATTACCTTGTAACAATATGTGCCCCACTCGGTGACAAAGGCAGTCTTGTGCTTGTCTTCTTCAGCCATGAGAACCTGATTGTACCCTGAAAACCCATCTGCAAATGAAATACATGGCAGATAAAGCCGCACTGTCAACTAGCACATCTATATGAGGTAGAGCAAAATCATCTTTCAAGCAAGCCTTGTTAAGATCTCTGTAATCTACACACATTCTGACTTTCCTGTCTTTCTTCGGCACTCGCACAATATTTGCTAACCATTCATGATACTTTACTACTTCCAGGAACCCTACATCTATATGTTTCTTGACTTCATCTCTAACTTTCTCAGCCCACTCTGGTCTCATCCGTCGGAGTTTCTGTTTCACTGGCCTCATTCAGATAAGTTGGTATTGTATGCTGGGCGATGCGTCTGTCTACCCGAGGCATGTCCTCGTAGGACCAAGCAAAGACTTTGGCATATCTGACAAATATTTCTTCTAACTTCTCTCGTTCCTCATAGGTAACCTCACTTGCAATTAGGATTTCATTGGGACTTTCAGGTGTACCCAAGTTAAATGCATTCGTTTGGTTGAGCTGATATCAAATATACTCAAGTCATGCAAATTGAAGGAAGAGACTCAGGCAAGTAAGCAAAATGATTGTCTTTATTGCTAGCAAATGCAGAAGTACACTCAAATAAATCAGGAAGATAAATGTCTTCCTCCACAGACACTTCATCTCCGCAACCGGGTTTTTCTCAGTTCATCCTCCCCGATAGTCAGGCTCTCCAATTCATCAACTCTTCTTCCCACTTATCTTCTTCTTCACAACTTCTTCCATCAGCGGCTTCTCACCCAGCATATCTTGGAGATCTCAAATCCAGGCACCACAATCCCGTTAACTTCTATCGGTTCGGGCTCACCTTGATACCCCGAAACCTTTACAAAGCATTCCATCAATTTCAACCCTTTCTTTTTAGCACTCGGCTTTTCCTCATCAGACTTGTACCCCAAACCCCTTCGAGTAGTCTGACCTTTAAAGTTAGGCAATGTTGAACCTTTGCATGGCTCGAACTTCATCATTTCCATGATCCTAGCCACCGTAGGATCCACCCACTCCTCAAAAGTTGCCGACACTTGGAACCTTGTGAATGGTTGTATTTCCAAAGCGGCCACAACATTATCTACCTCAGCTCGAATGGTGACAATCTCTCCCCCGTACGGGAACTTAATAACCTGATGCAGAGTGGAGGGCACGCCCCCAAGCTTGTGGAACCAAGGCCTTCCCAATAACAAAGCAAAAGTGGACGGGATGTCCAACACTGTGAATTCAACCTCATCTTCAATTGGGCCAACTTTGACCATTGCTGCAAAAGTACCCTCAACTCTCTTCTTTCTATCACCATAAGCTTTAATAGTCATACTGGAGGGATCCAGATCTGTTGCCTTCATACCAGTTTTGCCAAAATCTTCAATGGGCACACATTGATAGATGAGCCATCATCTACCATCACATAAAAGGTCTTTTTGCCCCTTACTTCAGCTTTGATGAATAAGGGTCTATTATGATTCCTTCCCTCAGCCGAAAGTTCCTTCTCAGAAAAGGTTATCTGTAAAGCTTCCTTTGTACTGATCCAAAAAACATCGTGGGGTTAGCATCCTCCGGCACTACTATCTTGCTCAAGGCCTCAACCATAGCACGTATGTGCTCCTATGATGAACACAACAATTCCCAGATGCTGACTTGTGCCCGTGTCTTTTTCAACTGTTGCAGCACTACATCTCCCTCAGTATTTTCTGTATTCTCAGCCACTTCTCTCACTTCTGTCAACACTTCTTTACCCTTCTCAGTTGTATCACTGTAGAAACGCCCACTACGTGTCATTCCTCTTACCTCCTCTTCTTCACTACTGGAAAAGTCTACCCATAAATTCTTCCTCTGTTCTGTTTCATCTTCGCTGTTGTTGTCCCAAATTCCCAGGTAAAAGGATTGGTGGTCAAGGATTTGAGGACAAGGCTTTCGGGTAGGCCAGAGTTTATCATGTAGGTAGGTGGGGGGGACAGAGTTGTAATTCGGTAGGGGGTTTTTGTGTGTGTTAGTTTAATTTGTTTCTGGGTGGTATTTTTTAGAGTCTATAAGGTCCTGGATTTCATGGCGGAGGTGGGCACAATTGTCAGTGTCATGGCCCTTTTGTTGGTGGAAGGAAATGGCCGTAGTGGTTCATGTTGAGATGCGGGTGGTGGTGGGGGTGTGGAAGTGGTTTTGGTCTTTAAGGGTTTCAGAAGTCCCTGTCTCTTTAGTTTCTCCAATACCTTAGACAAGGGTCTACCCAGGTCGGAGAGAACGAAACGCCGTTCCGGATAGCAGCAATCAGCAGCAGAAAACAGGTTTGACACCTGATGTTCCCCCAATGGGCCTCCTGTTCAGGCTATAGAACTTTCTGTTCTCAGCTTCTTCTTCTTCAATGTCCATGATAGTCTCCCTCAACTGTCGAAAATCAGTAATCATGGAAGTCATTCTCCTCAGCTTTCCATAAATCGAGGGCTTAGTACCCTTTATAATCATCTTTATCTGATCCTTCTCTGAAGGCCGAGTCTGCATTTTTCAAAGCTGGCTTCTCCAGCGGTCTATATACTCCTTGAAGCTTTCTTCCGGTTTCTGCTTAGTGTTCTCCAAATCACGGAGTGACAAATCAATTTCCAAATCTGTAACATATTGCTTCAGAAAAGCTTCAGCCAGTTCCCTCCAGTCTTCCTTAACCTTTCTTTCCAGGTTATGATACCATACTACCGGCGCCCCCTCAAGTGACATCCCAAACATTTTCTGCACTTGGCGCTGTGACAAGCCTATTGAACTCATAACTGAAACATACTGACGGAGATGGACCCTTGGTCCCCATTCCCATTGAACTTGGCCATATCAGGCATCTTGAACTGAGCTGGCAGTTGTTTTTCAAAAGTCATTGCTTCATAATCTAACAGCTCTTCATGTTTACCCAATTTTGCGGGTAACCCATTTCTACTGATCCCGAAGATTCTGAAATTCTGCCTGAGACCCAATCATTCTTCATGTCGCATATTCTTCCATGTCATCATCAAAAGTGGGGATATCATCCCCCAACCTAATCGGAGGCTCCTCACGCCTCATATTCTCAGAATTTCCCCCAGCACGGGGCACAACCATATTAGCCACAGCAGCAGTCAAGGCTTGTAACTGTTCAGTAATCTTGGTGAGACTGTTCTCAAACTGATCCATACATGATGTTTCATTATCTGATTCACTCATGTTTGTTATTGGCCTTTTAACAAGTCTTCATTTTTTCCTAACCTAACGGATATATATGATGGCTCTTAAGACACAAGAGAGTTAACATGATATGCGTATGCATGTGATGCATGAGATACGTGCGATGTATGGAACATATAAATCGGCCCATTACCATTTTAAAGCATTCAATCACACTATTGTGTGGTGCAAACTTGTCCCAGTTGAAAAGGCCCAACAGGTTTACACCTTTGCGATAACATGACTAAACAACTTCAAATGATAAGGGGCCCAAACACAGGATGGCCCATCAATATTTTAGAAAATTTTGGCCCAATTGTCATAGGATACGAACTCGTCCCAGTTTAAATGGCCCACCTTTTTTATACGTTACGGTACGTGCCAACGAGTTATGGTGCATGACTGACTGTCAAATGGATTTCTCGTTGTAGATTCCCCAGAGGGAGGGCGGAGCGAACTCTCTTAAAAACCCAAGCCTCTTAGGCTCTTATCGCTTGGTGACAGGAATAAACAACGAGTCCTCCAAATTAGTCCATCACGGTAGGCTACGAGTACATGATTATCTAGGTGCCTTCGCAGCTTTTCCTTATAGAAAGGAAGTGAATGAGGGAAGAAACCAAACCATTATCTAGTCTTAAAAGTGCCTTTGATTAAACCCTTTTCAACCCACGGTAAACACGATCAATTAAAGCACAAATCATAATCACTAAAAAACATTATTTCGGGGCCGATTCTCTATCCCCAGTGGAGTCACCAAACTGTAGGACACAGAATCGGCGACGCGTTCTGTAGGCTCGCGGCCTAGTTGGGGAGTACGGAATAGCCCGCGGGGGACTAAACCGAAGAATAATATGGAGTCGCACCCGGTGTGAACTGGGACAAATATTTAAGGCCGCACTCACCCCTCGCAAGGGAAGACCTCAAACCATTGGGTTCGGATATGGTCCCTACTTATGCCACTTGTAATGATGTGATTGTGCAAAATTTAATCGAATCTACGCAACCTATTTCCAACGAATATTCTACTCCTAAGTTCGCATGTATAAAATGAATCATCACAACGGTAGATATATGATATCACACAATAATCTTCATGAAAATGTTGAATCATCAAACAAGAAAAATAAATAACAACCTAAGCATAAACATAAAGAAAACATCTATTGCGAAAGGAGACAACAAGATCATGCATGGAGGAATACATACTAATGGCTAATCATGCTTGAGAAACAAGTAAACATCCTTAAGACCTAATCATGCTTGAACACAATCTTGCGAACACATCAAATAGATGAATGCGGGAATACAAATGGATGATAACAGCAAAAGTGTCAATAATGGAATGGCATGGTTAATTACATAATATAAGAGAAATTACCCAAGAAGCGATCATGCATGAAATGTGATGAAAATGACTCAGTTCAGTGTATGTGCATTCATGTAGCGTTCGTAAACGCGTTCGAACGGTAAACAGAAGGTTCGCATTCGTGTAGCGTTTGAGAACGCGTTCGAACGGGACCAGACCTGATGCATGATAAAACAAAGAAAATATGTGCGCATTCGAGTAGCGTTAATAAACGCGTTCGAACGGTAAACAGAAGGTTCGCGTTCGTATAGCATTCGAGAACGCATTCGAACGGGACAATACCTGATGAAACAAAATGCATGCGCATTCGAGTAGCGTTCGTAAACGCGTTCGAACGGGAAACCGAAGGTTCGCATTCGTATAGTGTTCGAAAGGGACACGACCTGATGCATGATAGATGACGCAACACATACGTAGATAAGCAAATCCATAATGTAGGACCCCGTGTGACCAATTGAACTCATTCCCATTCAATCGGGTGTACCTCGTCCGGCGTGGTAAAACATCATGGTAAAGGTAGCATTTAGGCATTTTCCCTCGAATAGAGGACCTTGAATCCACCCTAGTTAGCCCATGCGCACAAGAATGCAATGCATGCGTATATAAAACAACGATATGCAAAGGATAAATTACATAATAAAAGGCGCGGCAAAACATCGTGGTAAAGGTAGCCTTTAGGCATTTTTCCCTCGAATAGAGAACCTTGAATCCACCTTAGTTAGCCCATGCGCACAAGAATGCAATGCATACGTAAATAAAACAATGATATGCAAAGAGTAAATGACATAATAAAAGGCGCGGCAAAACATCGTGGTAAAGGTAGCCTTCAGGCATTTCCCTCGAATAGAGGACCTTGAATCCACCCTAGTTAGCCCATGCGCATTATGTTACCATGCATATAAAATAAAGACAACAATAATATAGGACTTCGTATGCTCGATTAAACATATCCTTCATTCAATCAAACATACTCCGTCCGGCACGACAAAGTATTGTCGTAAATGTAGCCTTTTGGACTTTTCTTCCCTCAAATAGAGAACCTTTAGACCAACATACTAAGCCCATGCACACTACATCATCAATACACAAACAAATAACGTGCAGAAAGTAAAGCGAAAACGACTAAATCATGCTTAAACGTAAATAATATACTAGCGACTAAATCATGCTCAAACACAAGGTTGGATGAAACGAAACATGTGTGTCTCTCAAGCGGTACGTGGCGTTGTATCCCGAGTACAGACCGCACTACCGTCCAATCGGATTCGGATACGGAATTTACGTCCGGGTTTCCATCTGATATACCATAAGAGAAAACACATATTCCGTTCATCCGGAAATCACATCTTGCACCAACCCACGATACTCATGCAAAATAAAGTAAGAAAATAAATAAAAGGAAGGGTGCCCTCAGGTCTAACCTTTTAAATCGCCTCTCGGACGTACGATACACGATCGTTGGAAGGTTTAACGCTCCGCAACTCCTCCGGTACACTGGTTTACTGCTTCCTTTCACTGTTTCGTTGTTTGGACCGCTGTCTTTACTCCGTTTTGCTGTTGTTTTTGCTGTAGTTTTCTGGACTTTTTTTGCTGTGTTAGGGGGCTGTTTTGCGCAGTAATCTTAAGGATTTTAAAGTGCAGTTTTTGTTCATTGTTTTTGGTGATTTAGGCTACTGTTTTAAGGTATTTGGGCTGTTATTTTTCAGTGGATGTATGGGTTATTTTAAGGGTGATATGCGGCTGTTTTTGACTTGTTGATGTGCGGCTGAACTGGTTTTGATAGTGGTTTGGTTGGACGGCAATGTAAGGGATTTTTGAATGCTTGGAGGTTTCTTGTGAATATTATGTGTGAATGGACCAAGAGTTTTTTGTGTCTGAATGAGCTAGGGGTTCTAAGGGTTGGATTTGGGTTTCTTTTATAGGCAAAGGGTATGATGAATCCATGTTTGAAAAGGAATAAGATTTGTGTAATAAAAGTGATACCATTTAATTAGTGTCACATAAGGAAAAAATATATTTAATTGGGGACATGATTTGTTTAAATTAGGAATGGGTTTATTTGATTTGTTTATTTGTTTTATTTAATTTGGTATATGATTTGTTTTGTTTAGGTAAGTGGATTTGTTATTTTAGTAGGTGATTATTTAGATTTTATTTGATTTATTTAATTTAGGAAGGATATTATTTTAATTTGTGACATGTTTTAAATGTTTTAATTATTTTTGGGTGGGTTTTGGTGGGCTAATTGGGCTTGGGCGTGAGGCTAGCAGCAAAACCAGAAGTACCGACACTGTTCGAACGCTAATTCAAACGCTGCACGAATGCCCGCAATCTGCTTGACGTTCAAACGTGTTCACGAACGCAGCACGAATGAAAGCAGTGAACATGCAAATTGAATCCGATGATATACTTATTCTGAATTTCGCCTTCCGATATTTATTTCCCGCGACTTCCGTGACTTAAAAGGTAGTGTCTCCAAATGAGACTCATCATAGGGACTTACATGCAAAATGCAGTGCCTACACCGACCTTGAAGATATTAAAACCTAGTTGTTTGTATTTTCTAGTGGGAATAAAAAAATGGACCGTATGTTAGGTATAGTGTTGAGACTAATTGCAACAATGCATCATCGTCTAAAGATGTGCCTAACCCTCCTAAACATGACTTAGGGAAGAAGCATGCTAAGTGTAGTCTTGTGATTCCTCCTTTTGTTCCTCATCATGTATCCCAACCTCGATCTAAAGGTGTTTTGGGTAAACCTCACTCTCATTCGAGGTTTGTGCATGTGTGCCATCACTGTGGCAAGGCATGACACATTATGCCTAAGTGCTACATGTTGCACAAACATAAGAAAAGGCCTAAGATTGTGTCACCTAGATTTGACTCCTCAAATCTAGTGTCTCAAGTTTCTGCACTAATCAAACAAGCTAAATTCCTTAGTGAGAAACTTGTTGTGTTGACTAGGAACTCTCAAGTGGAAGAGATTCCTAACAAAATTTGGATGAGGAAGCAAGATAACTTCCCCACTACTTCTGAATGCCTTGATAGGCATGATGAGAGTGCACTTCAGTGTAACTCTTCTTAGAAGTTTCATTTGTTTTCCCATTGTATGTGTGTGTGCATGTGTTTTATATTTTTTCACGTTTATTCTCTTTTCACTGCATAGGGTGTGTGTGTTTTATTTTTTTTATATGTCCCTTGGTATATAAGATGGAAACCCGGACATAAATTCCATAGCTGATTCCAAATGGACGGTAGTATGATCTGCACTTGGGATACAACTCCAAGTACCATTGGATATTGACAAGCCATGTTGTGTCTTTACATTTTTTTTTGTGCGTGTTAAAACTGAATGAAAAATCAAAAAAAAAAATATATATATATATATATCTAAATTGCAAAAGACCAAAAATATTTATGTGGCTTGTTCGAGTATGAAAAACATGTGCAGGTGATCCTGGTATGTAGGATATATGGTTGTGCATGGATAATATGCTTTTATTTGTCTTGATGCTCTATATGCATGTGTTGTGTGATAAAAACTCTTGTCATATCTTGTGCTTGCACTGTGTGTGATAAAAACTCTTGGCATATCTTGTGCTTGCACCTCACATACACCATTTTATTTTATCAAGGCTTGGTCGCATGTATGAGTCTTTGGACTAGCAATCTAATTTCTACCATACTTTGTTCACTAAATAGTGTGACTTTTCACTAGATGACCTAGCTATCCCCTTGTAAAAGTAAAAAAAAAAAGGAAATTTACATGAGACTCAAGTGAAAAAGAGCCAATGGGGCTAAATTCAAAAGATAAGGGCAAAAACTCTTCACTCGAAAGAGTTGTTATTTATGAGCTCATGTTAGTTATGGGGAAAATAACATAGCATGAAACCAATGTTCCTTCTTTTCAAGTCCTAGTGGTACTGGGTTTGAACATCTATTTTGTGGACTTGGTTTGTTAAGAAATGGATTTCTTTGGCTGTGTCCAGCTCATAAAATAAGGTCTTAAGCATTGATTCATTGTGCACTTATTTTTTCACGCAAGTTCTTGTTATGATTTGGTGTTTATGTCATATGCATAAGTGTTGTATTTAGCCAAATTTAAAATAATGCATATTATTTCATGTCATAAACAGCTAAATACTGATTTGGTATCATTGTATTTGCTTGAAATATTATTTCAGTCAGTTTTTGATAAAATCTTTTTTTACCTCATTGTGTGCTTGTGTGTGCTCCTTGTCATTGCATACCTTTTGTTTTGCATATCTATGAGTTTTTATTTTCCGTATGATTTTAAACTAACTGTGTGGGCCTGTTGGTGAGGATGAGTAAGTTCTGTTTGCTTTTACTCTGGCATGAGTTATCTCCTGTTTTTCATTCTGGTTCCTTCATCTTTTGTCATTTCGTGACAAAAAATGAGAGAGTAGTTTAAGGTGGAGTAGTAGCTTAGAATATCCATTAGATATCTCTGTTTTAAGGAGAGTTAAGATTAAGGGGGAGAAAGATATATACTTGTTCATGCATGAGTTTTATACCTGCTTAATTTAACTCCTGATAATCTCAATGCTTTTCACGGAATATTATTGTTTGTGGATATTTTAAGTAAGCAGGTTTGTTGCTGAGGTGGTATTGTTTTGAAGACTACTTGGTTAGGTGTTAGATCGAGTCTTAATGTAATAAGTCAATGTTTTGATGGCTGACAGTTGACTGTTTTCTTTTTGGTACTGTAGTTTTTGTATTATGTGGTGTTTTGTCACGGAATGCCAAATGGGGAGATTGTAAGTTCCATTTTTATTGGCAATGTCCGTGACAAAACAAGTTCAATTGAGTTGTAATAAGTCTTGAAGAACTTGGAGCAATTGGACTGGTTTTTGGCAAAGCTGGAGAATCTTCATTAGTACTGAGTTCGTTGCAGCGTTCGAACGTGTGACGTTAGTGGAACGTTCTCCATTGGGTGCGAACAAAATATTCCAGAGAGCAAACTTTCGTGGTACGTTTGAGGAAGCGTTCGAACGAAACATTCCAGAGAGCACGTATTCGTGGTGCGTTCGAGTAGCGTTCGAATGAGTCTTTCCAGTAGGCACGCATTCATGGTGCGTTCGAGTAAACGTTCGAACGCGACTGCGATCTGAACGCATTTTTTAGCTTTTTCACTTTGAAAAACCCTAAATCTTCACCCTACCTATAAATAGAACATGTAGCATTATTCCCCTATGGTTGAAAGACAAATCCTTTGAGCCAAAATCTCTCAAATCTTTCAACCTTCTTTGATTCCACCATTGAAGACTTCCTTCATCTTCTTGTCTTCTTTGTTAATGGTGTGAATCTCTCTTTGATAAACCTTCAACACAACCTTACCCAAAATTCATAATCCTTCAGAGTTCTTTAGGAGGAAGTTTGGTAGTCAGAGTTTCGGCATTTAGAGTTGCAGAGACAATCCACTCAGAGACTTCAGAGGTTCTAAAGAAAACCGTAGGTTACGGGCTTGAGGAGTACCTTGAGTTCTTGCAGTCTAGAGGTACTTGAGTCGGTGGAGTCAACACCATAGGTCTTGACCATCGCTGTAAGTTTTTATCTATATAGTGGATTGGGCTGGTAGCCGAGATCCCCGGAGTGGTTTTTTTACCCACAAGAGTTTTCCACTTCGTCACCAAACTTATTGTGTTGATTTTGTGTGATTGATTTATTTTTCGTAATTTATTTTATTTGTGTATATTGTGGTTACTTGTTGAGAATCCATAGGCACATTAAATAGGACTTGTCTTGATTAATTCTGATTCATTCCGCTTAGGGTCAGAAGTTAGGATAAGTACAAACTCCCACGATGTATTCTTAAGATTTTTTTGCTTTCATTGTTTACTCTAATGGAATTTTGGACAATTATTGGCTCCTCAAAGGCTATTATATTTGGCCTCATCCGTGTGAATAAGTCTATTAGAAATTCGGTGGAGCACAATTCGTTGTTCTAGGCTATGGCGGTAGTGTCTTCTCCTTCGTCCATTATTCTGACAGGTCTACAGTTGCCTTCATGCATATAGTATTTCACAGAGTTTGTTTCCGCCGTGAAGGGCTTGCTATCTGCGTGTACTACTTCAACTTCATCCTTTTAGTTCCAAAATTCTTAAGCATTGGTGGAGGGAAGACGGTATACATCAGCTTCCATGAATCCAATCTCATCCTAGAAGCACATTATACCTGGTAAGTCTGTCAATGATGAAGACCATAGTTGTTCTAGTTGTGCTTCCGATCTGTATATCTAATGGAACAACTCATTTTACAGTCGTGGCCCTACTATTCAAACTGGTAAAAATAACTTCTATCGGGATGAGATATGCATCTGACTTGGCAAACATTTTCAACATTCTCTTTGGAATGACATTGATGGCTGCTCCGTTATAGAATAATACATTGGCGACATGTACTCCATTCACTATTATCTTTACATACAATTGCTGGAAATGTTTTGTCATTTGTTGCGGAGGTCTTTGAAATATCACCTCTTGGCCAACTATATCTCTATTTTTTGTGTACCATTTTCATCATCCATTTCTTAAAGTGTACTAGCTTGGATGGCTAAAACATCATCCCCTCTCTCTTTGGGTTCATCTGAGTCCTAACCCGAAGGCGATAGTGGCCGAGCGCTACTAGACGATGCCCCATTATCAAAATTTATGGGTAATGTAGCCCGTTTTTTCTGAACGCAACACTTTCTGCCTAAATTTGGGTTTTCCATAAAACACATAGTATTGGAAATACCCTGTTTCTTCTCCCAATGTCCCAACTGTTGGGTACTTGCCTCATACAACACCTTCAAAAGTTGGGTTTGGGATATTTTCCACATACATGCTTCAGCATAGAAGTCTACATCTTCTGCAATTTCAGTCATCTCACCTTCTTGAGGTTCCTCAACTTCTTCCAAGGTGAAAGTTGTCGCTTTCGATTCGTCAACATTGTAGACGTCCTATTCCATACCATGTGCCTTGCTTCCCTTTCGCTCAAATTCTTAGGGTAACAAATAATGATTTCCACAATCAGAGGCATGCTGCCAAACTGAATAATGATAGTTGTTTTTTCCCTATCATCCTCATTATATTTCTTTTGACGATCAAATCTTGTCCATCATTTATCTTCTGAAACCACTTCTATTTCCATTCCGGGTTTTTAGGCTTCATCCTTGTTGCTTTGTTTCCATTTTTGGCAATTTTATTAGTCGGGATATTCGACTCGCTTTGGTCTTTAGGGCGAGTTATCCCATACTTCTGACGCGTCATTCGGCCATAATACCTCTAGTGCCTTCTTAGATGTGTCCTCGCCATCTCATTAATATGAATGACTCTCCCATTCTTCTGATTATATGAATGTCAGCAAAATTATTTTATGAAAGTTCCATATTGGTAAGGGACTATAAAATTCGAGTGTTCCCTATAAAATCTTGGTGCAAATGTACTAGGCTTCCATACTATTGGCGGTGTATTGGTAAGAGACTGTATTTCACAAGTCTTTTCCAATTCTGTTATCCATCTTAGGTTGTTCTTATTGTCTTGTTCTTTGTCCAACACTAGTTTAACCTTAGACAGGCTTATACTGGTTAAATTTGGATTGATCATATTCATCTATATTGGCTTTGAGAAAGGATTTTCATCCACAACCATTTTTCTCTTACTTTCAAACGTTATCCATCCTGACTCGATTACATCCTACAACATGTTCCAAAATACAAGACAATTGTTAGTTAAATGTGACCATGCATTGTGCCACTTATAATAGTTTTTACCCTTAATCTGTTATGGGTTTAGCAATCGATGTTGATCGCTCAACTTAATTTGCTTGTCTATATCGAACCAAAATGTTCTAATTTTCTTACTCTTCTGAGTTGGACTATCATTTTCAACTCTCATCCATGACTCGGGTAAATTCCTACATACGTAGGATTTTCTTTCGACTAATTTGACCAGACACAATTCAGCCGGATTCATTTTAGCATCCACATCGCTCAATTCATAATTAATATCCTTGTAATAAGTGCATTTACTTGTATTTTTCATCTGTTCCTCTTCTCTTAACAATCGTTCATATCTAACCACGCCGGTGGTAAGTTAGAAAAGGTCTGAAAATTCTATGTCATGAAACTTCTTTTTTTTTTTCTTTAAAATCAAAACTTAGGCAAATCTCAGCGATTTTCACGAATTCCTTTTCTAGTAGAGGCGTGAAGGATCTACTCCTGGCCATTTTGAACCTTTCCAGGAAAGTCTCGACCCATTCATTTGATAACTATCTTAGGTTTTCTAAATCGGCCAGAGTTACTTTCGTTTTGGTCTTGTAAAATTGAGCGTGGAAAAGTTGCTCCATTCGATACTAATTTTCTACTGAGTTTGATGGAAAATTAATAAATTAAGAGAAAGTCATTCCTGATAACGAACTATGGAATAGTCTTAACTTGTGAAAATCGTTTACATCACCACATTGGAGAGTGAACCTCTATATATATTCTATAGTAGAAATTCCTCATGATCATGTGAACAAGGAAAATTCATGTATTTTATAATTCTTGGCTAATGGTAGGCCATATCAATCCAATCATGATATAATTTTTTGTATCTAGATTGTATCGGTCTCATCCCGAACCCGAATTGGTTCTGGAAAATCTCGGCCATTTGTTCTCTTAACATGACGCTGCCATCTAATAGCACCCTAGTTGGTGGTTGGGGTCCATAAATGAGCAGACCATTATACTGGCCTTGCCCTTGTGGACCTTAGGGCAGTACTCCTTCATGTTGGACCACGTTGCTTAAATAAAAACTTATGGGGCCATATCTCTCATGTTGGTGCTCTTAATGCATGAAGTTCTTATTCACTTGGACAGTAAAAGAATCAACCTAGAAGGGTGTTTGGTTAAGGAGAAAATGTAACTAACTTGAAAGGAAAAAACAGAGAAGTCTTTAAATATTGACGTCAGAAAGCAATTAACCAAATATCTATACTTCAGATTTCACTTTAATTGGAGTTTATTATTATTATTCATACTTTCACAATATCAAACAACACACATCAATATGCATATCTAGAAAACATAGAATTAACATAAAATAGACATCTAAGTCAGATTCACACAACTATAAGGAATGTGAACTAATAATAGATCATTCTTCCTTCGAACTGCTGCGCCAAAATCCTCGATCTTGTCTAGATCATTGATCTCTGCTCCACTCAAAAGTTTTCAATTGAAATGGTAGAGCAATTGAGCAAGTGGAAGCTCAACATTAGCTATACCAAAAGACATGCCAGGACAGACACTTCTTCCTGCACCAAATGGGATATTCTCAAACTCAGCCCCTTGTAATCGATTGAACTATCAAGAAATCTCTCAGGATAGAAGCTCTCTGCATCATTCCAGTATCTGGGCTCCCGTTCAATCGCCCATGCATTAACAATAACTTTAGCTCCCTTAGGTATATCATAGCTGAAAATCTTACAGCGTTCTCTACATTCTCTTGGCAATAGCAAAGGAAGAGGAGGGTGCAATCATAGAGTTTCTTTGATAACTAATTTTAAGTATTGTAAGCCATGAAGGCCTTTTTCATGAACATTTCCTTTTTGTTCAAAGATTTGCCTCACCTCTGCTTGTGCCTTTTCCATTACTCTTGGATTTTTCATCATTTCTGACATTGCCCATTCTATCAATGTGAAGGATGTGTCAGTTCCAACCAAAAACTGTAAGAAGTTTGTATAGCAAAAGAGGAAGTAGTCTTATATTAGAAAATGATATGAAAAATGAAAGGTTTATAAGTGTTCTCTAAACACTTATATTAAATTGAAAAAGCAAGGTTCGGGCTTGGGAGTGTGGTTGGTTAACTTGGTATTAGATTTAATTAATATATTTAATATATACTTAATTAAATCAAAGATGAGCCTTAATTTAAAGTTACGTGCTTGTTTCGAAATTCTCAAAGTCATAAAAACGAAAAGCAGGAAGCTTAAAAGGATAGGAAACGAGGGAAATTGGAGTTCCATGTTGTGAGGGAGTGAGTTTACTGAAGCTTAATTATGAAAAGCATATCGATCAGCAATACAATTTTAAAGGTTCATAACTTCATATGTTTCTGAGTTTTCGTTGTCTTCTAGCTAGATTACTTATAATGGTATCATATTCCATGGTGAGAATATTAAAAGTAGAAGATGCCTCGATGGAAACCCTCAGTTGAAAGTCAAAACTCAAAACACTTTCAATTATTAATAAATATTTACGAGTAATAAGCTTAAATAATAACGCATTTGGTTTGAGGATACAGACCAATTCGTTTAAAAAGTAAACAACATTTTGTATTGCATCATCTCACATAAAGGTAGTAACTCGAAGATCTACAGAATGCTCCTGCTATAAACAAAGAATAATTCAAATGAATGACAAAACAGATCGCCACCATCACATTAGCCACACCCTTCATGCATCATCTCACATGCAATTTTTTAAAAAAATATTTAAAAATTCAAGTTCAAAGACAAATCCTTAGTTCTTTATAATAGATTATCATGACCATGATCTTTATACACATGCACATGATCATTGATGATAGTGATAAACATCATACATTATAATAATTCACAAGAATTTGTCCGATTAACTCACAAGAGAAACCAACCTTAATTACTAAATCCTTATTTTGGAACCCAAAAGATAGCTTAGCTTAGCTGTGTAGCTTCTTGCAGTTGAAAAATAATATAAATAAACTGTTAGAAAATCAACATTAGTTCGCAAATTTTTTCAAGGGGTATGAGAAAGTCAATAAGCTTCCAAATGCATGTGATTAAATAGTAATTAATACTTCTAAATATATGTGATTAATCATTGCCTGCAAGTGCATATGATTAAATAGGAAACTATGAATGTGATGAAATAATAACATCGACTTCCCCTCCATCTCCTATATATATATATATTATATATATATATTATATATATATATGAGCATTTGCTCATTTAGAAGGGCAATCAATTATATTTATATTTATTTCAATGTGTTTGTAAATAAATCATAAACTAATAATGCATGTTTGGTTAGATACTAAGTGGATATTCATGGATTTGTTCTATGTTATTTAGGGTTGATGTTCCCAACATTGGTATTAGGAGCCTTGATACATGTATTTTTGTTAAAATTGCACTAAAATGAATGATCATACATGAAAAATGAATAACTTTCATTCTGCTTCATTTTTTCAAAAATGATTTTCATCCGATTTTGGGTCTTAATATCTTACGGTACAAAATTAATAATGACATGTTCTAAAATGTTTAAAAAATTATAGTATGTGATCTTTAATTCGGTATATCATTTACTTAATTTGGATTAAAATTGAGTAAGTTATAGACCCCAGACGTTGGCTAGTCGAATTTGATTTTACCCAGAAAATTAATCCCATAAGACAAAAATGGCATATCATCCACGCTTTAGAAATTCATACGACATGTCATATGCACACATGGCAATTACGCACGACACGTCGTATGTAAAGCACTGAACAAGACGACATGTCGGTTGACTCTAGAAAAACTGACATTTCAATTACTTCCAAATTAAACAACTGACATGTCGTACATGTACACAACAACAAGACAATATGTCATCTAAGTTGTGTAATATGCACACACACGTGGAAGCGCGTGACAGCGTGGAGGTACATGACGTATGTGGTCGACACGTGAGAGCGCTTCGGTGCACGTATCGGCACCTAACAGCGCGTGGTGACACGTGATAGTGCGTGTGGAGTTGGTGGTGGCTCGTGTCGAAACGTGACAGCGCGTGTGAGTCATGTCTACATCAGTTTTCTCCGATAATTCTTATATGTCATGATTGAATGTTGAATCATTTTTGCGTAGTGTTCTCACTATTGTATCTGTAATGATAAATTTATATTATCACATAAACTTTGTGTTTATGTACTTTACTGAATATATTTGTGTTATTTATTTATTTTTGTCAATGTAACTTTGAGTTTTCATTGCATTGATTTTTCTTTATCTTTGTTATAGAAAAATCTTGGTGATAGTTCAAAGAACTTCAATAAGGGTTATGACATCCGTACACAGAGAAAGACTAATAGACATGTTGTTAGAAATGGATAGGTCTAGCATGAGTGAAAGCAATGATATGATTTCACATATCATCACATTCAATAACATGTTACAAGAGTCGATTTAGGAAGGTAATTGGATAAAGTAGCCTAATATACTCATAATGCTATGAAACAATCTCCTTGAGATATACCAAATACGACTTACTGATATTTAGGAATCAGTAACGCATATAAAAGAACTATGTGTTCAATATAATAGAGCCATTGACAGGTTGGCAATTGAGTATCTCAGACATAAAGTAAAAGGTATGATTTTTCCTTTAATGTCTCGATTTTTCTTTAAAACATCATGTAGTTTTAAGTTGAACTTTCATAAATTTGGTTTTGATTTGTACTTAGGTACAATACACTATGATTCTGGTTATTTTCTGGATGGTTTTATTGTAGTAAATGTTGAATGCTTTAATTGCAATTCTAGTTTTTCATTTGTTACCTCGCCTGTCAATAATGATAGTGATATAAATATGTGACATGCTAGACTTGACCACATTGGCCAGCAAAGAATGAACAGATTAGCCGAAGAAGATTTTCTGGGAAACATAGAGAAGGTCGATTTGTCTATCTATGAATATTGTTTGGCCGAAAAAATGTAAGAAAACCATTTGGAAAAGAAACTAGAGTAGAATATCCATTATAATTAATCTATTCAGATATATGTGGTCCAATAAATGTAAGGAAAAGGCATGGAGCATCCTATTTCATCACATTCATAGATGATTTCATACGCTTTCGTTATGTCTATTTGATTGTTCATAAATCTGAAGCATTAGATTATTTTAAGAAATTTATGAATTTAATGGAAAATCAATTAGACAAAAAATTAAAGCACTACATACTGACCGTGGTCGTGAATACTTATATGTTCTGTTATGAGAGTTATGTGATGAAAAAGAAATTAATCGTCAGTTGACTAATCACTGTTACTCCTCAATAAAATAGTGTTGCAGAAAGAAGAAATATAACTCTATTTGAAATGGTTATGTCTATGATGGCACAAGCACATTTTCCTATAACCTATTAGGGTGATGCATTATTGACTGCCACATATATACATAACTGTGTGCCTTCAAAATCGGTTACCACCACACCATATGAGTTATGGACAAGTCGTAAATCAGGTTTTCACTTTCTAAAACCTTGGGGTTGTGCGGCCTATGTTGATGTGCGTTCTCACGAACATGGAAAATTAGACCCAAGAGGAAAAAAAAATATCTTCATAAGATATTCTGAACAATCAAAAGGGTATGTGTGCATAGGTGAGCACGAAAGTGGAGTCGTGATAGAATTTAAATCATGAGATATCACGTTATTAGAAACTGATTTTCTAATGTAGGGAGAGATATGTCAAAATTTATCTCTTTATGAAACTCAAAATCACATAAATCCCATAATTAGTAAACACTGAGGTTTAACTAATTCAAGTTGGAGTGATGTACATGATGAGAGAAATTTGAGAAAAAAATATGAATTAGTTTCACATGAGTCTTAAAATGTTGAATTCGTTTCATATGAGCCTCATTTACGTGATCCGAATGACAGTGATGTACATAATCCGAGTGGGAGTAATGTGCATGATCCAAATGGGAATAATATGAAAAGTGAGGAATTAGTTCCACAACCAGAATCTCAATTACTTCATTTCGATATCGAATGAGAGGCCTTTATGATTCTACCTCCAGAGTATGAAGAGCCAGGAAACAAAAGGCTCTTCAAAGCCTTACGAATAAGAAATGGATGAAAGTAATGGAAGAATAAATGGAGTCAATAAGGTCTAATCAAGTTTGGGAACTAGTTGATCTACCCAAATGACATAAAACCATCATTAACAAATGGGTTCTTAAAATAAAATGTAATTGTATGAGCGAAACATGGTTTATCGATAAGTCTATGATACTGTCGAACACGATATTGTTGGGCTCACAGCCCGTAGAGAGTAAGGATAGCTAATGGGGACAAAACTGAGAAAGAAGGAGTCGCCACCCAGTATGAGACATTGGGAATGATTTAAGGCCGCACTACACCATTTGCAAGCGCCGACCTTAAACTCGTTTAGGTACAAAATGGTCTTTTACTGATGCCAGTATAATATTCAGGTTTAAAGGAAATATAGACATATCTTATAATAAAATATCACACGGCAACGATTTAAAGGGATACATTAGCCAAACATTTAAAAATAAAGATAGTAAAAATGTAAAAAAGGTAAACATAAAGATTCAGAAATTGCTAAAATAGTAGTAAAATAATAATCAAACAGAACAGAGCATATATCTCAATATTCTGGCTTCAGAGAAGCCTGACCAGATATTTTTTATGTCATTGATGCCTAGATGGATATATTTCATGTCTGGCCAGACATTTTAGAAAACCAAAAAGTAAGAAAATACAAAATCATGCACAACTAACAGTACTAATAAAGCAGTAATGGCATAGAAGTAATAAAAAACTATAAAGTAGAACAACGGTAATAAAATAATAAAGTAAACAAGATAGAGTACATGTCTCGTCGGCCTAACTTCGAGGAAGCCCAGTCAGATATTATTTCACATTATAAACATATGGTTGGATATGTATGAGTCCAGCCAGATATTCTATGTGAATCATATGAATAACAAACGCAGAAACATACGTTGCTACAGTAATATGCTGGAAACAACATGATAATAATATAAGCAAATTCTATAAAATCGGCCTTTCAGGGGATTTTTTTATATATATTTCCTAGTGGCACGTGGATTTGTATCCCAAGGACAACAAGTTTTAAAAAGACAAAATTCAGGTTTATAGAACTTTTATAAAACAATATTAATTGGATACAGCCGGATATTTTTGACTGTGTATGTCCGGCCGAAGATATATCAGTCCGTCCAAGATATAAGTGATATCCGGCCATGATATGGGTAAAAATTCAATGTCTATGATCACCTCCATTTTAGTAGGCTCGTGTAGTATATGACAACGATAAGTCTATCAAAGCCATGCACATATTTTTTACTTACTTGGTTAGTCGGGCATTGTGGGAACACAGGAATCGGGCGACGCATGCTGTCCTAGGCTCGCGGCCTAGGTGGGAGTACGGAGTAGCCCGCGGGAGACTAACCGGAGAATAATGGAGTCGCCACCCGTTGTGAACCGGGAAAATAAGATTTAAGGCCGCACTCACCCCTCGCAAGGGAAGACCTCAAACCGTTGGGTTCGGAATGGTCCCTTACATATGCCACTTGTAATGAAAGGATTTATATAATAATTTAATCAGGCTTAAGTAACACTTATTTCTAAGAATATCATGCTTCTACATTCACATACATACATCAACAGGTTCATCTAAATTTATATGTAACACATTATTCGAATTTGCATACAGCCTATTTGCATGTAATCTATGTCTCAATTTGCATACATAAGGATTATCATACGGCAAGCGTGCAAGTCAATTAACGCATTGGTAAACACGAAAGCGCAAACAAATAGCATTCTTATTAACATGCATATTAAGAAGAGATATTTAAGCGCATAACAGAAATAAACAACTAGAGGGGTAATACAAATGCATAACATAGGAAAGGGGTAACTATATGCTAAGATGGACATATTGTAATGTGATGCAAGAGGATCAGTTTACCGTGTGCGTTCGTGCAGTGTTCGTAGACGCGTTTGAACGGTAAACAGAAGGTTCTCGTTCGAGTAGCGTTCGTAAACGCGTTCGAACGGAAATGAAACAGAATGCTCACGTTCGTATGGCATTTGTGAACGCGTTCGAACGGAAATGAAACAGAATGCTCACGTTCGTATGGCGTTTGTGAACGCGTTCAAACGGAAATGAAACAGAATGCTCACGTTCGTATGGCGTTCGTGAACGCGTTCGAACGGAAATGAGACCTGATGCATGATAAGGCAAAATGTATACGCGTTCGAGTTGCGTTCGTAAACGCGTTCGAACGGGAACAGACCTGATGCATGAAATGGGACGCAATACATAAACAAAATAAAGGGGCGCGGCGAAGTACTGCCGTAAAGGTGGACTTTTGGGGCTCTTGGTCTCTCAAAAAGAGGACCTTTAGACCAACATACTAAGCCCATGCGCGTCACATCACAACACATGAAATAAAGACAATAAAAGTGTAGGACTTCGTATGCTCAATTGAACGTACATTCAACCCAAACACACTTCGTCCAGCGCAGCGAAGTAGTGTCACAAAGGTGGCCTTTTAGGCTATTCGTCTCTCAAATAGAGGACCTTTGGACTAACTCACTAAGCCCATGCGCTCGATCGCATCATACATAAAAAAATAGAGCCAATCATATCAAACTAAGTATGCCAGATTGAACGTATCTTGCATCCAACCGAACACACATCAACCGGCGCGGCAAAGCATCGTGGTAAAGAGCTTTAGCCCCTCCCCATAGGGGATCTTTCATTCCACTTACTAAGCCCATGCGCTCGATTGAATCATGCATAAATAAACAACATACAGAATTCAAGTGACGAAAAATAAATAAACAAAAGCAACACAAAACAAAAGAGGGTTCCGTTTACTCAAGCGATACGTGGAGTTGTGTCCCGAGTACAGATCATATTACCGTCCATTCGGAATCGGCTATGAAATTTATGTCCGGGTTTCCATCCGATATACCGCGAGAGTTGACACATCTCTCATTTCATCCCACAGCCACAACGTACAACATCTCATAATTCATGCATATTTATTTACTCAAAGGCCACAACATGCAACATGACAATCACACAAGCAATATTTAAGAAATAGTACAAAAGCGAATGTGAAAGATACCCTCAGGTCTAACCTTTTAGCCAACTTTCAGGCTTGCGTTTCACGGACGTCGGAAGGGTACAGCTCCTCAACTTCTCCGGTTCACTGGTTTAGCGTCCTAGCTCACTGCTTTGCTATTTGGACTCTGTTCTGCTACTGTTCGGCCTCTGTTTTGCTGCTCACTGTTCAGGTCACCTGTTTTGACGTTCCCACAGACTGTTCCGAGTTTTTGTGTGGGTTCTTAGTGCAGTTGTGTGTGATTATTTTTAAGATTATGAATGCAGTTTTTTTTAAGTTACTGTTTTTAAGGTTTTTAGGGAATGTTTTAAGTGTATTTTTCTGTTGTTTTAGGGGTTAAATTACTACTGTTTGGGCGTGATTTAGGGACTGGTTTGGGTCAGTTTCGGTGAGAAGGGGGCGGCTGTTTGGGGGTATACTTTTGGTGGTTACGGTGGTGTGTTTTAAGGCAGTTTAGGGACTGTTTCAGTGATGTAGAGGAGAGTGTTTTCGGTCTGGTTGTGGAGGCTTAGGGGGGGTTGCTATTTTCGGTGGTGATTATGAGTTGTTTTGGTTTGTGTATGAGCTAGGGGTTGGAAATTCTTTTCTTCTTTTTGTTTGGGATGGGCGTGAACTAGGCTTCTTTTTGTGATGAGCGTCTGAGCTCGGAGCCGGATGGCTTTGGTTAGGGTGTTGTTTATATAGAGAATGGCTATGGCTTCACCTTGTCTCACAAGGAAGAGATCTGGTGCATTAAAGAGAGATATGATTTGGTGTTGAGCAAGGAAAGTCAAGGATTGAGGGGGGACAAATCTTGGCTTAGAATAGAAAGTCAAAATATTTAATTGGTTATGATTGATTTTAATTAGGCATGACATCTTTTTAATTTAGTATGTTATTTTTTTAGTTAGGAAGTTAATATATTTGATTTATCTTCATTAGGTATGATTATATTTTGTGTTTTATTTAATTGGTAAATGATTTAATATTTTATTTAATCTTTAATGTTTAATTTAATTAAATTGGGATGTGTTTTATGGGCTTTGGGGAGCTAAATGGGCTGGGGTGCGAGGCTAGCAGCAAAACCAGAAACACCGACGTCGTTCGAACGCCAATTCGAACGCTACACGAACGTCCGCAATCTGTCTGACGTTCGAACGAAGTAACGAACGCAGCACTAACGAAGACAGTGAGCTTGTTTATTCTGAATTTCTCCTTCCGATATCCGTTTCCTGCGGCTTCCGTGACTCAAAAGGTAGTGCCTCCAAATGAGACTCATCATCGGGTTTTACATGCAAAAATACAATGCCTACAGGCATCACCGGACTTACATTGTTTTATAGTAGTTTATTTGTTGATAAATGGCTCTCGGGCCCTCCGATGTTTGATCCCATTATGTAGTTTGGTGAGAGTTAATAGACCATCAAGTCCCCACAATGATTCGATCGGTTGTGAGATAATTCGATCCCGACTGTGATAGTTGATGGACCTCAAGTCCCCATGTCGCTTAGATCAGTTATGAGAAGCTTTGATCCTGACAGTGATAGCTGATAGACCCTCAGGTCCCCTGATGCTTCAATTGGTTGTGAGATGCTTCAATTCAGGCTGTGATGGTTGATAGACCTTAGGTTCATTGATGCTTCGATCCCAGCTGTGAAAGTTGATGGACCCTCAGGTCCCATGATGCTTTGATCCTGGTTGTGATAGTTGATAGACCCTCTAGTTGATCGGTTATGGATGCTTCGATCCTGGTTGTTATGGTTGATGGACCCTCAGGTCCCTCGATGCTTCGATCAATAGTGAGATGCTTTGATCCTGGCTGTGAGATGCTTTGATCTATTATCCCAATTCACGAGGCTTTACTCTATTCCTGGAACTATTTGTTGTTCATCCTCATTCCCTAGGCTCTACTTCATTCCTGGAGTTGCCTGCTATTTTTTCCTTATTCCCGAGGCTCTACTACATTCGTGAAGTTGTCCACTGTTTGTTATTTTCCTGACTTTACATGAGAAATCAAACACCACCTCTAAAATTTTTCTAGTGTTTTCTTAGCATTCTGATTCTGTAATAATTTCTCTGAGCTAACAAAGGCCTTCAACCGTTAAAATTTTACCTTCTCATTTGATCTTGTTCAGGTGCTCAACACACAACTTTGGTGTGAAAACATAACAGTTGTATTTTTACTTTTGGAATATGTCTGGCCGGATTTTATTTATTTCAACCATGTCCAGCCAGATATTTTGTCTAGATATGTTCGGCCGAACATTCCTCGAGGACATGAAAAGGCAGGCTTCTTCCTCATTCTAACAACAAAAACTAAAAACCTCTGTTAAAAGCAAAAGAAACCTTCGTCCAGCCAAAACTATCTCTGGTGATTTTCTTGATGTTTTTCAGCCATGATTACTGAAAATGTCGTTCCTCAGACTCCCGACACTTGATCGCGCACTTAAAAACCAACATTTGCCATTTTTTTCAACCTTGGAAGGTGTATATGGTCGTCAAAACTCATTTGGGTTCAAATATGGGGACCCTATCCCTACTCTCATGGCCTTGGGAGACCATGCATACTCCTACATTGAGTCACTAACCCTTATCTTCTTCTTTTTTTTCCTCAAATTTTTGGGTTTTTTTACTTCAATTTATGTCCGACCAGAAATTCTGTGAATTTTGGCCCTAATTGAATTTATATCCGGCCAGACTTTTATCGAATTTTAATATCTGACTGACCTTTTTGTTGGGGTTGGTGCTCAGAGCGCCAATCCGGACCGTATTTATGTATGATTCATGAATACGAACATCCCATTTTCCATAATATTACTTACTTAGTGGTTGCACCTCTTGTTTTTATATATGTATTCGATCTGATTACGATTAGATTGAAACTAAATGTGGTTTAGTGATATGTATATATTAGACAAAGACCCGATAATATATAATGCAGTACACAGTTACAAAGATAGTTTGTAATTGACATTGGGAAGTGTCATTGCTATATATATATATTATCAATATAGTTCCTGGTCAAGATTCACTAACATGGGTCGGTTAGTCAAATCTGTTGAGACCAGTACATGTCGTATATCGAGACTTGGTCCGATGGTTTATCCCAATGAACCATGAGTCTAGGGAGACTCGTATAGACGTGTAGGTGTTTATAGTGGATAAACACTGAACGGCTCACCGAAGATTCTTAATGGATAGTACACCAACGTCAATAAGAATCTTCTCAGGTTGAGTAGCATAGTGGTCCTTCGACTTGAGATACCACTGTGGATGTATGAGACATCCTCCACACTTAGATGACAGTCACGTCACCGATCTATTTAGATCAGACCTCCGCAAGTTCGTTGGGTGTGGACCGATCCTCAGGATATCCTGTGTGTATCAAGATAGGATCCATCAGTTCTGTGTACAGAGCATATGTAGTCCATATATAATTAGCAGTCTGTTAAATCTGTGGCCGCAGTATACTTCGGAAGTAAGTTCCGAATGTTATTTAGAGATTGCTAATAGATACGTCGACGGGATAATACCTATAGAGATTTGACGTTTACATCTATATCTCTGGTATTATCCGGATACCTGTGACGGAGGGATTATACGTATGTAATGACCTCGACCTGTATGATTCAACGAGATTATCCGTGATCGTCATAATCTACGGGTGGATAGATTATGGACACGAAATTGGATTTCGTGACGGATATACCTGAATCTAGAGAGTCTCAATAATGAAACATACTCGTAGAGCACTAGAGCAACATTTATGAATAATGATGATTATTTATAAATCGTTTAATCGTTAAACGAAAAATACATGCGAACGGGCCGAACCGTCATTTCCTAATTAATGTGGATTTGTATTTAATATATGATATTATTAAATACACATTAATAAATAGTCAAATAAAGGTATTTGACATATATCATCAATATATGTATTTGAGATATTTAAAGTAAATATAATACATATATTTGATATATTTGTATTTAATTAATTATTTAATTATTTAATTGTTAAATGATTAATATAATTAAAATATAAATATATCACCAAATGATAAAGTTAGGAAATGATTATAAGTGTTTAATGTTGACTTTAAAGTAAGGAAATGGTAGTCAAATTGGACTTGACTTCTTTGATATTTGTTTAAAATGTTTAAAATTGAAATATCATTTTTCTTTATTTTTTCTTCATAAATTCGGCCATGACCTTAAAATATAAGAGTTATATTTTTTGGTTGCCTTTGTTGACTTAATTAAATATCGGAAAAACACACCTTAAGGCCCCTGTACTCTCAATGTTTTTTACATTATACCCCTGTACTAAATTTTCTACACATCGCACCCCTATACTCTCAATGCTTTTTACATTGCACCCCTGTACTAAATTTTCTACACATTGCACCCCTGCACTCTCAAAAAATTGACATTCCACCCTTATTTTAACGGCAAGTTAACAGAGTTGAGAAATATTCTGACATCACCCACCCTTATTTCGGATTGGACCTAGCAAATTTTTTTACTTTGAAGTTATGCTAGGGCGCATAACTATATGTTAGGGCGCATAAATATTATGCTCCTTCTGATACATTCAAAAATCCAACTAATTTATTGCAAAAATTATATCAAAACTACGATCTTGGAGTGTTATTAATGAACAACAAAAAACAAACAAAGATGCTTCACGGTTATCAGACATCATTCCTAAAGAACGACAACGAGTATTACATGTCATGCGTGCACATTTATAGCAAACACCCATTATTTTAGCTCTTCTATTTTTAGCATAGGTACTTCTTCCTAAACCAGGCAGATATGACACAAATAAGGGTGAGTGATGTCAGAATATTTCTCAACTCTGTTAACTTACCGTTAAAATAAGGGTGGAATGTCAATTTTTTGAGAGTGCATGGGTGCAATGTGTAGAAAATTTAGTATAGGGGTGCAATGTAAAAAATATTGAGTGTACAGGGGTGCAATGTGTAGAAAATTTAGTACAGGGGCGCAATGTAAAAAATATTGAGAGTACATGGGCCTTAAGGTGGGTTTTTCCTTAAATATCTAATAAAGTGTTATTAGGATATTTATGCAAGTTGACTAAATGTAAAGTGAAATGAAATTGAAATTACAAAACTTGTATTTCCTTTAGTGAATTTCGGCCAAGGCCATTATGATACAAGTATATATTGTTTTTTCATTTCATTCTTCTTAACCTAATACACTTTAAAAGAAAACTCCATTAATGGAAACCAAAGAAAGCTTGTGAGAAAGAAAGAAGAAACCAAAGAAAGCTTGGATTTTAGTAAGTTTCTCCAACTTACTATTAGAAAGGAAAATGTTCCTTAGGATCTAGGCTTTAACATATTATGTTCTTAGGTTATTTCTTTCTTTATTCTTTGTGTTTTTGATGATGGAAGTTTTGATGAAATTGTAGAGCATGTATGATGAAGGAAGCTTATGGCTATTGTAGTAATAAGTGTTCTTTTATGGTTTTGGAAACCTTGTTGCTAATCTAGAGTTGTTGACCCACTCTTAGATGACCTAAATTTTATCTTGAGTTGTTTCATTGTGTTGAGACTTTGATTGGATGGAAGAAACATGATTGAAGTATTGGATTTAACCAATTTGGTCTAATTTGTCCAATTTGATGAAATTGAAAAATTAGGGTTCATGACCAATTCCAAATTTGGGACTTTTCATATATGTTGTGCATTTGGATGTGTATATGATGCATATAAAGTTTCATGTTCATTGGATTACATCTTGATGTGTTTTGATGCATGAAATGACAAAGTGCACAAAATGGGACATTATGGGTGCATTCGGCCAAATGACTAAATTTGGGGATTTATGTTGCTTTTGGTGTTTTGATGTTTTGAACATGCTAAGTTCATCTTAGAAATGATTTAGAATCATCCAAAATTGATTTGAACAATTTCGGACTAAAATGAACAAAATACCAAGTGTAAGGGCAATCTGGTAAATTCACATAAATTTTATTTATTGAATTTTATTTCATAATTTTATTATTGGGTAATTAAATAAATATGTTTATTTAATTAATCCGAGAAAAAGTTTGAAATCGGAAAATTTGATTTTCCACCGCTTCCGCTGCGTTACCGGATATTCCTCCTCAAACCCCTACAAAATGGTATCAGAGCGAGTCTGATTCTAGGCCACTTAAAATGATTAGCCTTCATTGAATCAATATTTAATCATGTTTTCTTGACTTTATGCATGCTTATTTGAATCTAATTTGATTAGATTTATGGTGTATGACACTTAATGGAATATCCCCGCTTAATAAGGTTTTTAAAGTAACTAGTATTTGGAATACTGGTTTCTTGGTCCGTCTTGTCAATACGGTTTATAAATATTTTTCCGTGACTACATCCGAGACCGTGCCTCTGCTGTGAGGGTGTAGCCGATAGAGATTTATTTATGCCGGATGTATATTAGATACTAGATAAATTCAAGCGAAAGCGGAATCCTGAACGTGCCCTAGCTGTCAGGGTTACGCAAGTAACTTGAGTTTATCATTGACGAGTTTAACCTTCGTACGTCTCTTTGTGGGCCTGCCTTAGCAGCGACAACGAGAAACGACCAGAACCGGAACCCAGGAATCACTAGTGAGTGATTGACAATGAGTTGTCTACCTGTGAATATACGTAGGCGAGACTGTGCCTCTGCTGTGAGTCGAAATATATTCATGGGGTCCTCTTCCCATTATGGAATTCGATTTAATTATTGAATTCTCATTTTTCCGTTGGGGATTACGGTATTACGTAAAATAGTGGGAGGCACTGCTAAGTTTAAAATTCCTTAACTTAGGCAGTGTGTATTATTATGGAAATAGCCGCTTGTTTGTTTTCCTTAATCTATATTAGATAGAATTAAACTTTTAATTCACTGCACACATATTTTAATATGTTATTTGACTTGACTCCTGGTTGCAGTTATTCTAGAATAGGTTCTAGATACTATTAGACTAGGATATTATTAGATTGGTCTAAAACCATCGGGAACTATTGTTCCAATTTTCTTCAAAAATAAAGATGGTTAATGACTTAGTTTCTAAGTCATGATAGATAATCTAGATAGATATCCATTTTAGGATATAATACTTTAGAGAGAATAGTTTCTTATGCAGTAAGAATTGACTTGAATTAGTTCATGTCTCGAGATTCTTGACTGGCATTAAGAAAGCCCTATTAGGTATTTGTTTATCTAGTAATGACTTTTCTAAGCTTTAATTACCTTTAGAGGTAATGTGTCTGACACAATTTGCTAATCAGTTATTTACAATTGTTGTGAATTGTTGAATGCAAATAGTAAAAGCTAAAGAAAGGAGATATGTATAGTTGTGTATAGAAAATATCGATTTTCACAAATACTACAACTATAGGTATTGGATACCAGATCTCTCGTCTAGTTATTTGAAATATTGGTTCACGATTGTTTTGATATTTGATATCGGAACTTACGACTATTGGATAGTTACTTGTTCTTAATAAACAATTGTTATATATATATTTTAAATATAACTAGTAGTGTCATTGACGTAAAGATAAACATTAAGAAAAATTATTCGGTAATATAAATAATTTAGAACGGTGCTTTATGAGTTTAATCACTTAAGCATTAGATGCTTATTCCGTATGGTAAAAGATGGTTTGATACGAGATCACACCACACATCCTTATCCATTTAATGAATATTGTATTCAGGAAAGTGATTAATATCTCGTTTAACCAATGATTGTCATTGGACCACCAAATTATTTAACTGATACATTGGATGTATGTAGTTTAATAAATAATAATTGCTTAAGGTAGTTTTCTTTATTTCGTAACTTAGTTGATGAATTGTCATAACTTAGTTACGTGTTTCTGAAGGAACACATATTGAAAGTCTTGAAAGTATCAAGAACTTTCAATCTGTTCTGATGAAACGAAGATTGAACATTTTTGACTTGTTCAAATATATTCAATCTGAAGTATTTTGAAAACTTGATCCTTAAAATTCATTACTGTCTTTGAACTGTTCAAAGATCTTTGATACGATCAAACATTTGAATTTAAAGCAATTAGTTCTAAGGTTATTCAGTGAATATGATTCATATTCAATATATTCTTCCACGATTCCATCTTGATGAAATTGAGTAGTGGGAGCAATCGAATCTTATATGATTTGATTCGTTTGATATTGAATGTTACCGAATTGGTTTCAATACTCTTGGGGTTATGCTCCAATAACACTAATTCATCTCTTTAATTAATGTTCCATTAATTTCTACAGTTACATATATTATATGTATAGGTAGAAAATCCAATCTTGAAAAGTTTGAGATTTGAATCTTTCTTTTATATAATAGTTATATAATGGAAATTACTTACACCTCGGAGGTATAAGTAAAAGTTTATCGTTTATTCTGTTTAATAGAATATTGTATTCTATTTGATAGAATATCTTTTCTACGATCCTAAGTAATAAAATTGTTTTATTACTTGGCGTGTAACATCAAATGTTAATTATTGTAGAAAAGACTTGACTTATTGAAGTCAACTGTGAGAATGATAAATTATAAATGGAACTACGTAATTAAAGATGAAACAAACCCTTATACATCTTCTATATAAGTTTAATAGGATATCAGAATCTTTTACAAGTATTTGATACTTATGATTTTGGTTGTTTTCTTACCGAAGAAAAATTATCCTATAACTTATAATGGAAGCATATTTGATATCGATTCTGGAAGTTCACCATTGAACCATAAATCTAAGATTGTTCATAGCTTACTACGATCAAGTTTTGAACTTGATTAAGCTTTCATTATGAATTAGTTCATGATATGTGCTAACTGTTTGCGCAGCAAAAGCAGTGTGAGCTTGTTAAAGGTTTGACCTTTACAGTATGACAGTGAGAAAAGTTATACTCAGCAATCTATTGTAGATTCTGAGAAAACTTATCTCTAGTCACACTAAATGAACAATTAGAGATATATTGGTTAATGTTAATATGAAACTGTACATTTTAACTAAAGAATGCAAAGTGGCGTTTTTGAATGACTTATTCAGATAAGAGATCAGTTGTGATTTCTTTGTTTGAAGAGTTCATTCTGGAATGGCCCTAGAGTTTGTGTTCTGTTGAGATCGCAGTTTTATGCTAGCTTACAGAGCCTATTGTAGACTCAGATAAGTCTTCCGGAAACCTATATGTTCTCTATTTTTGATATCGTTCAGATTGTCTGATCTTGTCAAAATATAGAGTATACATATGTGATTGAAGGGTTAGTGGGAGCGTACAAATTACTTTCTAGAGTTATATATCCTAACGACATTGTCATTATTATGGTAATAATGAGATGTTTGTGAGGTAGAATGTTTACCTAAGTCTTCTTTACTCCATGAAACCAGTGAGAGTAGTCACTGTTATATACAATATAAAACCAAGAGACTTGTGAGATACTCCTATTATTCGTACATTAGATATGATCTAATAAAGTACATAACAAGACTATCTGTATGACAGTTAGTATAACTGTTGGACAGTTATTGTATGTCTTATACATAGTGTTCATCTTTCGTAAATGATGATTCCTTTTTCGAAAGAGATATTGATTAGAATGTCTAAACAATATTATGTATCATTTGATAATGACATAGTGAATACTTTATTATGTGCGATTAAAGATATCGATTTAATCGTAATTGTTACGAGTTATTTTGATATCCTATAGACCATAGGATGGATCTTGAAACACGTTCTTTGTGATCTTTGAGATATTAAGAACGAGTTTCTAATTCATGGAGAATACAGTCTGCAACCATTAGAGTCATATTAGTTTTGAGACTAATTATGACGTTAGACAGTCTACGTCATAAAGAGTCAGAAAAGATGCAGTGGGAGTGTCACGAATGATTCTACTTTTATAGTGGAATTAAATGCAACTTATGAAGTATTGACTTATGAAGTTGCATAGTGACCTTATAAATTAGAAGTTTTATATTGGTGTTGTGCTTGTGGTTGTCCATATAGTATTTTGGATTCGATCCCTAAATACTTGGACAACTTAGTAGCTGTAGCATAATACTGATGTAGCATCAGTGTCATATTAATGTATAATTTAGATTCTACAAAATATGAATGATGCTAACTATGGGAAACGATGGAGTTTGTTTGACAAACTAAATATGTCATAGCGGACTTGTTTCTTGTTGCCTTCCTCTTAAGTACTGGTGAGCTTTTGAGGGCCATGTGCATACGATACACATTGAGATGTGTATATGATACCGTGGATTGGCACTATAGCAAGTGGGAGAAATTGTTGGGGTTGGTGCTCAGAGCGCAAATCCGGACCGTAGTTATGTATGATTCATGAATACGAACATGCCCTTTTCCCATAATATTACTTACTTAGTGGTTGCACCTCTTGTTTTTATATATGTATTTGATCTGATTACAATTAGATTGAAACTAAATGTGGTTTAGTGATATGTATATATTAGACAAAGACCCGATAATATATAATGCAATACACAGTTACAAAGATAGTTTGTAATTGACATTGGGAAGTGTCATTGCTATTATATTATTATCAAATATAGTTCCTGGTCAAGATTCACTAACATGGGTCGATTAGTCAAATCTGTTGAGACCAGTACATGTCGTATCGAGACTTGGTCCGATGGTTTATCCCAATGAACCATGAGTCTAGGGAGACTCGTATAGACGTGTAGGTGTTTATAGTGGATAAACACTGAACGGCTCACCGAAGATTCTTAATGGATGTACACCAACGTCAATAAGAATCTTCTCAGGTTGAGTAGCATAGTGGTCCTTCGACTTGAGATACCACTGTGGATGTATGAGACATCCTCCACACTTAGATGACAGTCACGTCACCGATCTATTTAGATCAGACCTCCGCATGTTCGTTGGGTGTGGACCGATCCTTAGGATATCCTGTGTGTATCAAGATAAGATCCATCAGTTCTGTGTACAGAGCATATGTAGTCCATATATAATTAGCAGTCTGTTAAATCTGTGGCCGCAGTATACTTCGGAAGTAAGTTCCGAATGTTATTTAGAGATTGCTAATAGATACGTCGACGGATAATACCTATAGAGATTTGACGTTTACATCTATATCTCTGGTATTATCCGGATACTGTGACGGAGGGATTATACGTATGTAATGACCTCGACCTGTATGATTCAACGAGATTATCCGTGATCGTCATAATCTACGGGTGGATAGATTATGGACACGAAATTGGATTTCGTGACGGATATACCTGAATCTAGAGAGTCTCAATAATGAAACATACTCGTAGAGCACTAGAGCAACATTTATGAATAATGATGATTATTTTATAAATCGTTTAATCGTTAAACGAAAAATACATGCGAACGGGCCGAACCGTCATTTCCTAATTAATGTGGATTTGTATTTAATATATGATATTATTAAATACACATTAATAAATAGTCAAATAAAGGTATTTGACATATATCATCAATATATGTATTTGAGATATTAAAGTAAATATAATACATATATTTGATATATTTGTATTTAATTAATTATTTAATTATTTAATTGTTAAATGATTAATATAATTAAAATATAAATATATCACCAAATGATAAAGTTAGGAAATGATTATAAGTGTTTAAATGTTGACTTAAAGTAAAGGAAATGGTAGTCAAATTGGACTTGACTTCTTTGATATTTGTTTAAAAATGTTTAAAATTGAAATATCATTTTTCTTTATTTTTTCTTCATAAATTCGGCCATGACCTTAAAATATAAGAGTTATATTTTTTGGTTGCCTTTGTTGACTAATTAAATATCTAATAAAGTGTTATTAGGATATTTATGCAAGTTGACTAAATGTAAAGTGAAATGAAATGAAATTACAAAACTTGTATTTCCTTTAGTGAATTTCGGCCAAGGCCATTTGATACAAGTATATATTGTTTTTCATTTCATTCTTCTTAACCTAATACACTTTAAAAGAACTCCATTAATGGAAACCAAGAAAGCTTGTGAGAAAAAAAGAAGAAACCAAAGAAAGCTTGGATTTTAGTAAGTTTCTCCAACTTACTATTAGAAAGGAAAATGTTCCTTAGGATCTAGGCTTTAATATATGATTTCTTAGGTTATTCTTTCTTTATTCTTTGTGTTTTTTATGATGGAAGTTTTGATGAAAGTGTAGAGCATGTATGATGAAGGAAGCTTATGGCTATTGTAGTAATAAGTGTTCTTTTATGGTTTTGGAAACCTTGTTGCTAATCTAGAGTTGATGACCCACTCTTAGATGTCCTAGATTTTATCTTGAGTTGTTTCATTGTGTTGAGACTTTGATTGGATGGAAGAAACATGATTGAAGTATTGGATTTAACCAATTTGGTCTAATTTGTCCAATTTGATGAAATTGAAAATTAGGGTTCATGACCAATTCCAAATTTGGGACTTTTCATATATGTTGTGCATTTAGATGTGTATATTATGCATATAAATTTTCATGTTCATTGGATTACATCTTGATGTGTTTTGAATGAAAAATGACAAAGTGCACAAAATGGGACATTATGGGTGCATACGGCCAAATGACTAAATTTGGGGATTTGTTGCTTTTGGTGTTTTGAGGTTGAACATGCTAAGTTCATCTTAGAAATGATTGAATCATCCAAAATTGATTGAACAATTTCGGACTAAAATGAACAAAATACCAAGTGTAAGGGCAATCTGGTAAATTCACATAAATTGATTTATTGAATTTTATTTCATAATTTTATTATTGGGTAATTAAATAAATATGTTTATTTAATTAATCCGAGAAAAAGTTTTGAAATCGGAAAATTTGATTTTCCACCGCTTCCACTGCACTACCGGATTTAGCCCCTAAAACCCCTACACTTTTTTGTAACGACTGGAAATTTCATAACTCAATTAGAGTAGTAAATTGGCGACTTAGATAAAAAAAATTTATCTCTGCACATTAGCGAAAATATTGTAAAGATAATTAGTGGACCTGATTTCGAAGGTTTAAGCCCAATTAATATTGGTGTGTGCATATAGGCCTTAATCAACAAATGTTAGCCCAATTTATAGGCCTATTGAGAATTGTGAATTTTCACCCAAGTCCCTCATTTTCTTTAAAAAGAGCCAATTCCTCAAGACTTTTCTAGAAAATTTGCTTGTCCCATTTTATAAACAAAACAAAAATGGAAAACCCTTCACTTCACCCCGTCTCCCTCGCGGCCGAAAATCCCTTAGAGAGAAAAGGGATAGAGTTTCATTTTTGTTGCTAAATTTTCAAGATAACTTAGAGTATATCTACCATCATTCAAGTCTAAAAAGGAGAAAGAGGAGCTTGGAAACCCTATTTGTGATGAAAGGGTTGAATTCAAGGTAAGTAAAGCTTGACCCAAATCTTGAATTGTTCAGTTTTGATGATTTGATAATTAAAGTATGTTGTTAACTTGGTTGAGATGATGAATATAGGTTATTGAGTCAAGGGAATTAAGGTTTTGTGGAACCCCCAAATTGTAAAATCCCTAAGTATGAAACTAAGATGGGACTTATAGAATTACATATGAGATGGTGTTAGAGGATGTATGTAATTGTGATAATTGTGTGTTTGTTATGGATATAGCTTGAGTAAGTTGTGTAAGCTAAAGGTGATGATGGAGTTAAGTTGGACCCTTAAAACAACCTAGCGTCGTGACACGCACACCTAGCATCGTGACTCGTACTAGAGAATTGCCTCTGATGTGGTTCTGGAATGTGAGCGTCGTGACCACCGAAGAAAACATTGCGACGCAGAAAACAAATGGGACTCACTGCCTCGATTCTATTTAGTTGGAGTCGAGACACGCATCATTTAGCGTCGCGACATGTGAGGGAGTCGCAACACCCAACCTTTGCGTCGCGACGTGGAGAATATAGGTTCCACGCTCACCTTGATTGGGTGGCGAGAGTCGCGACGCCGATGTCCAGAGTCGCGACGCGTGACCAGATTTTTAGGATCAGTTTTTATCAATTTCAGTTTTATCCTAAAGGGTTAGGGCGCACTCTAAGGGTTTCGTATAAGTGTGTAAACATACAATAAGTCATGTCGTAAGCATAGAACATCAACCATATATTGCATATGATTTTCTAATTATTACAAGGGAACTGAAGATTTCTTTGACATTAGATCGACGTCAAGGCACTCGGAGATCACCTACGCCAGAAACCACACTAGACTTGCCGTAGCACTATGAGTGGAGTACTTATTTTAAGTTTTTATATTTTAAAATCGAGATTCTATTTCCTTGATTATTAATGAGTTTTATCAAAAGTTTATTAAAACACTGATTTCAGATGACTTGAGATATTTGATGATGAAAATGATTTCAAAGTGTGATTTTATGATTTCAAAGGCATGGGGAAAAAACCCACCTCAGGTGTAACTTATGGAATTGACGGATAAAACATGTGCACATGTAGAGCAGGACTAAGGGGAAAGCAATACGTAACGCCCCTATGATGAGTGGTAAATCTATCACTATTTTTCACTCATTTAACCTAATAGTTTGTATAGTTTCTTGAGTTTTATGAATATTTTGATGGGTTTTATGTTATTTTGTAGATAAATAAAGTTTCAGGTGATTCTGGAGGTGATTTAGAGCAAAACAGTGAAAATTGGAAAAATGGGCATTTTGGTAATTTGGGCGCGTCGCGACGCGCAAGCCCTTGGCGTCGCGACGCCTAACGTGCACCGGGTCAACGAGTCAGAATATGAAAAGTTTGACTTTGCTAACGTGCGCCATGACACGTGTCATCATCACAGCGATTTGCTAACTTGCGCCGTGCCACGTGTCATCATCCTACGGTGTCGACAATCACCATTGCCACAGTGCCACGTGTCACTCCACGTCAGCGTCCACATTATCAGTTGACCAAGTCAACATTGCCACCCCTCACCGCCACATCATCATCAGCCAATCACGAAGTGCCACGTGTCGCAATCCTATGGTGCCGACAGTTGCCATCGCCACGTCAGCATAATAATTGAGTTGGTAGCCGCCTCACCACGTGTCGCCTTATCTTCTTATCTGAATTGCCACATGTCAAGCCCTTAGCAAGCCACACCAAAAGAAGCTGGCGCGCGACGCCAAAGGCCTTGGCGTCGCGACGCGGGGGCCTACTAAGGTCTATAAATTGAGCTCGAGATTTCACTTTTAGATGTACCATTCTCTCTTATTTATTTGATGTAAATAGGGAGTTTCTCTCTCTAATTTCTTTTAATTTAAGTTTTATAATTAATTTTAATTACTTTTTATAATAATAGTGTTTTACTTTCTTTACTTTTTACAGTTTTTACTATTTACCATGAGGAGGTAACTTCCCTCTGCTAAGGTGAAAGGTAATTCTTTTACTATTACTATTTAGATTAATCTCCCTTAAAAATAATATATTCACTATTTAAAATTTGACTTAAAAAGGATACCGCCATAAAGTAAAAGTTCCAAAAGAACAGAACAACAGATTGAGGAAAAATAAGCAAAGGAAAAAGAACAGATCATTCCACCTCCACTTTTTCTTCAACGACTTCGGAAAAACAAACTGGACAAACAGTTTGCTCGATTCCTGGAGGTTTTCAAAAAGCTGCACATCAACATCCCATTTGCAGAAGCCTTGGAAGAAATGCCCAGTTATGTCAAATTCATGAAGACATTCTTTCACGAAAACGGAGATTGGGAGATACGAAACAGTAGCATTAAAGGAAGAATGTAGCGCCATCATTCAGAGGAAAGTTCCCCCGAAGTTGAAAGATCTTGGCAGTTTCACTATCCCATGCACCATTGGAGAACATTACATCGGTAAGGCTTTATGTGATTTAGGAGCCAGTGTTAACTTGATGCCTTTTTCTATTTACAGGAAACTGCAGATTGGAGAAGCAATGCCTACCTCAGTTTCATTGCAACTTGATATTGGAATAAATCACAACCCTAGATAGTTTTTAATATTGAATTTTCTTATAACCTACTTTCGAACAATTTTATTTACTTGCTTTTAAATTTAGAATCGTCACCATTTCAAATCAATCAATCAACATGTTAGATAATAGTAATCATTTGACCTCATAAAATTAATAGCTTAGGTATTAAGTCCTCGTGGGATCGATACTTTTTATACTACTTGAAAGATATGTACGCTTGCGTTATACGTGTGTTTACGCCGGTCACCCTAGATCCTAGATTTCAAGGTTAGGGGGACGGCGATACGTAACGCCCCTAGACTCTAGATTCAGGGACAAGATAGTGCCATGCATTGGGGACGGTGATACGTAACGCCCCAAGACCACCAGTTTAGGCGTATGGGAGGACGGCGATACATAACGCCCCTATGCGTCAAAGTTTTACAGATCCACATAGATTTTTAGACAGATGACTTTATGAAATGATTTTCACATATGTTTTGAATAAAAGACATGAGTTCATATTTTGAATTCAGAAAAAACAGTTATTTTCTACGAGCTTTCGACACAGTATTTCTAACATTATTTTTTGGTTTTATTAGCTCCGCTCACTGAGTTCTTTTTGGACTCAACCCCCCCCCCCCCCACACTCTCCAGTTTTGCAGGACCTTTTAATTGGTGAGCCACAACTACCTTTTGGAGACATGGATCGAGGATAAGAGTAGCACCGCAGTCACTAGTCATAGTGGTCCATCATGTCAGTCCTACGTTCATATAGAATGTAGCTTGTATTTTGGTTTATTTTGATGTATGGCATGCATATGATTGTATAGAGTACACAGTTTATTTATGTTTCCTTGTGGTCATGTAGTAAAACAATTTATGAAATGTGTGTGTTTGATCAATGGAAGGGTATAGAGTTTTTAAGACAAGAAAAATTAAATTTCTATTGTTCAGTCAGAGGCTTAGGTGGCAGTGGAGTCTGTCATCTGCCGGTAACATTCCCGGATTGGGGAAGTTATATTTGTAAAATATCTGGTCGGATATATTCTATGTCCGATTTGGCATTGTTGAACACATAGAATGGCTGGCTAATCCACCATGTATTGTGGCCACTGTTTTTATTATTTCTCAATGCTCTACTAATATGATTCCATCTTTTGTAGATCGATTTTCATGCTTGAAGGCTGGAGGTAACCTTGCCAACGTAATGAAGTGGTATGATTAGCATTCTACAGTCGTTGCGAGCCCGAATTACTATTATGGGTTCGCCTTTAATTCACTTCATTTCTCCTTGGACCAAGAAACATGATAAACGGGGGTTGCAAGCATTGGTAGAGCGGTGTATGGATACGACCTACTGACCGGCATAAACACACACGCATAACGCAAGCGCACGTATCGTTCAAGTAGTATAAAAATATCGATCCCACGAGGACTTAATATCTAAACTATTAATTTTATGAGGTCAAATGATTACTAGTATCTAACAGGTTGTTTGATTGATTTGAAATGGTGACGATTCTAAATTTAAAAACAAGTAAATAAAATTGTTCGAAAGTAGGTTTTAAGAAAATTCAATATTAAAACTATCTATGGTTGTGAATCTTTCCAATATTATTTAAAGATGAAGTGGTTATCTTATAGATGGGTAATATATTGATTTATTAACGTGGAACACTAAATTATGTGAAAGCCTATGTCGATGGTCAGACACAAATACCCAGTTTAACCCAATTGAAAACCATATGTCTATGCCACCAAATTATCTGGATTCATTAAGTTTAAGTTCCAATTATGGCTACCCCCGCCCGACAGGTATATGTCTATCCTGTAAGGAAATCTATTAAAGGGTTATCTATCCTCAAGGAAGATCATGGTCTATTGAGTCTAAGGTCTCAAACTTAAAATCTCTATGTCTAGTTCATTTTAAGTTTACCTAATCAATTTTATTAATGGCCAGTTAATAAAAAGCATAAGATTAAGACTCAATAAATAAATCTTTATATGACCCAAACTATAATCTAACCCTTATAAACCGGTGATATTGAAATTCATCACAACCCTAAATAACTAACTTAGTTATGACACGGCCTAGGGCTAGTAAAAACTTAAAAGTAAAAGCCATAAAGTAAAAATGCGAATAGTAAATGCGGTAAAGTAAATACTGAAAAGTAAATTACCATAAAATAAAATGCTAAGGTAAAAAGAATTACTTTTACTATTTACTATTTTAGATATCTCCCATAAATAATATATAAACTTGTGATAATATTACCAACCAGCCATATAGGCGGTAACTTGATTAATTCAAATTAAGTCCGACCAGCCATAAATGCGGTATGATTTGTCCATGAACCTGCCCCATATAGGCGATAAGAAAATTTAATTACCAACCAGCCATATAGGCGGTATCCTTGATTAGTCAGGTTTAAACCAATTTAAATTTAATAGCCAACCGACCAATATGGCGGTATCCTTATTAAGTCAAATTTTAAATAGTAAATATAATATATTTAAGGGAGATTAATCTTAATAGTAACAGTAAAATAATACCTTTCACCTTAGCAATGAGAAGTTACCTCATCATGGTTGAATAGTAAAACTGAAACTGTAAAAACAAGATAAATTACTATTACTATTACAAAAAGTAATTACTATTACAGAATGTAATTAAAAATTAATTACAAAACTTAAATTAAAAGAAATAGAGAGAGAAAAACTCCCTATTTACATCAAAGAAATGAGAGAGAATGGTTGCAACTAAAACTGAAATCTCGAGCTCAATTTATAGGTAAATTTTGAGTCTGGCGTCGCGACGCCAATTCCTTCTTGCGTCGCGACGCTGGCTCTGTTGACTTGGTCCACGCGGTTTGACTTTGACTATTGACGCGGATTTCGTCGGCCCAATAAGAATTCAACACGTGGCACGCGGTAGATTCAGTTCAATGAGAAGATGACACTGGCAGAAGAAGATTCGCCGATGATTCGGTCCAATGAGAAGATGACACGTGTCACGCGGAGTGTCGGCACCATAGGCTTGTGACACGTGTCCTGGCGCATTTTAGCGGATCCTCTGTGATGGTGACACGTGGCATGGCGCACATTAGAAAAGTCAAACTTCTCAAATTCTAACCCATTGACCCGGCGCATGTTAGCAGCTTTGGTGCAGTTAGGCGTCGCGACGCCAAGGACTTCGCGTCGCGACGCGCCTAAATTACCATTTTGCCATTTTTGCCAATTTTCACTGCTTTGGTCCAAATCACCTACAGAATGTCCTGAAACTTTATTTATCTACAAAATAACACAAAACACATCAAAATATTCACAAAACTCAAGAAACTATACAAAATATTAGGTTAAATGAGTGGGAAATAGTGATAGATTTATCACTCATCACACCCCCAAACCTAACATTTTGCTAGTCCTCGAGCAAAACATAAAATAAAATAACATAAATGACATTTAAAATAAAATTTAACTAAGCCACTTTCGTAGGGATCACTGTTGCATTTAGCGTATGCAACAAGCCTTTAAACCTCTAGGTGTCCCTAGTGGACGAGTTGTAGTCTCGTGAGGGTTTACAGCAATGATACCCACAAACATTTTACAAAAGAAAAAATAAAGTAAAACTAATGCACACAAAAACAAAAAGACAAGCGAAAGAGATTAAAGAAGTTAGTGACTAATCAGGTGAAACTTCTACTCCAAGTTACTAGTTGTTTTCTTTCTTTCTAAATTACTGAATAAGTAAATTCTCCGATTATATTTACCATTCTCCATATACACAGCTCTAACAAAATATTAAACAACTCATTTTTGCCCACAACAGTCACAAGTGCAGTTGAGAAGAGAGTAATATTTTTGTCCTAAAGTCTATCAGATTTCACACCTTTTTGTAGCAATGGAATAATTTTTCGGATTTTTCTGATTTTTTTTCTTTGATTTTTTCTATATTTTTATTTAATACAAATCTTCCATCTATGTAGCGAGCTTTGGGCCGGTGGCTCCCAAACCAGTTGGCTTTAGGGCACCAAGTGTTAAGACACCCCTACAGACTTAATTACTCAGACTTCAGATATATATATTTATTCTGCAACATCTCTGATCCATGTAACGAGCTTTGGGCCAGTGACTCCCAAACTAGTTGGTTTTTAGGGCACTAGGTGTTAAAACACCCTTACAGACTTAATAACTCGGATCTCGAAAGTTTTTTTTTTTACTCCATTGCTTTTTTGAGATGCTTCCTCCAATTAAACTAGAGCACTGAATATTACAAACTTTTCAATTTTAGCTCATGTCCGTATGTTACTATGCATGTTGATAATATCTGCTAACTAAGCATATGAAGATCCATTTTAGTCCGTTTTATGGAGAATTTACAAATTAAATAATTCAAATGAAATAAACAAAACTAACTTGTTCTGAAAAAATGGGTTGAGATATGTCTCAGGAGTGGAAACTCCTTACTCAGCTATCTTTTACCAATTTCACCTTTTTAGTCAAAATAAAAACACAAAAACGTAAAATATTTTTGTAATTTTTGAAAATTTTTCAAATTTTTTTTATTTTTCGAAAAATTTTGGACTAAAAATAAAAATAACACACAAACTAAAAATAAGGTACTGATCAACTAATTCCCTCCCTCAAACCTAAATGAGACATTGTCCCCAATGTCTTAAATAGTAGAAGAAGAGTTTAGAAAATAATACATGGTTAGCTGAAATTCTACAAGAAATTAAAGGTTGAGATCCAGATTAACACGACGCCTCTTACCACGATCGTCCTCAGACCAATTTATCTTTGAAAGGATAGGGTCAACTTGTTGTTCATAGGCTAAGAGTTGGTCTATTAGATCCGGAGCAGTTCTGGCAGTAAAGATGAGTTCTTTTTAAAGGTTTTGACACGAACCCATTTCTCCGGGCATCATCAAGAAACACACAAAGATAATCATAAAATCCATCAACGTTGTACAGCCCAATTGGTTTCTGGTGTATGTTCAGGTTCACCCAAGATAGCACTATAAATATTTTCTCCAATGTACTCAAGCCACCTGGCAAAGCAATAAAAGCATCAGCACGGTTAATCATTTCTACCAAACATTCAGACATATCTGGCACGATCAGTTCTTCTCCGTTTGATGGTTCAATAAGATTTGCCTCTGCCAAGGGTTTTGGGATGATTCCCAAAACGTAACTGCCTCCTTCCTGTACGGCCTTCGAAACGATCCCCATAAGTCCAAGATTGCCTCCGCCATATACTAAGTGCATATTTCTTGCAGCTAAGACTCGACCAATTCTTGTGCTGCTTCTACGTATTTGGGTTTAGTACCAACACTACTACCACAAAACACCACAGATGTTTTCACACTCGTCTTCTTGAAGTGGCTTCCATGTTTTACTCTGGATGTCTTCAAAAGTGCAATGATGGGTTGAATTTATAATACCTGAAAAGGGTGAGTAAAAATAGCACAAGTACTTCCAAATGACGATTGGTAGAAAAATAGAAAATAAATCGTGATAGTCAAAAGGTCTGGATCCTGTCAGAGAAAATAAAAGAAAACAACAAAACAAATCACAATTATTAGGAAAAGACAAAGAGATATAATATGTACAAGAAAGGTAGCGGCTTGATTGACGTCTATGCGCCAGGGACAAGTTTCCCCTCCAATTTTCTTATAAATTGGCAAACAGGGTCTTTTTGAGTTAGATTCCCAAGACTTAATTGTTGTCTTTCTTTTTGAAATTGTGTATGTAATTTATGAATGGCTATGTGTACATATCCACTGGGATGCGTCTCAAGAGTTGAAGATATATTATCTACAGACTCCTTACTCAAGCCATCCCTAATGAATTTAATCTTATCTTCGCGGTTATCAGACACCATTCCTAAAGAACGACAACGAGTATTGCAATCCAACGTGCACATTTGTAACAAACACCCATTTGCTTAGCTCTACGTTTCTTTGCATAGGTGTTTTCTTCCAAAACCAGCAGATGTGAAATAAAAGAGTCAGAAGACTCACCTGCCATCGGACCCGTGCTTCAATTACACAACGAATGTCATTAGGAACACCATGGATTGTTAGTAGTCTCATACGTTCCAAGCGAACTTTGTAAACTTTCATCAGAGATTTTTGAGGGAGAGAAGGAAATTACTTGTGAAGATTTGCGAGAGCTTCTTCCATCTTGAAATGTCTTAATCTGCAAAAACTAAAACACACACAATCCAATTAAATCACACACCAAATCACAATTATACAAAAATTACATGGTTGCCTCCCTGCGAGCGCTAAGTTTAAGGTCGTCAGCTGGACGTGACTGCCTGAACGTTATACTGGATCTGAAAGTGTGACACTTTATTTTTGTCGCTCAAATGATTCTCCCCAGTAGTTCTCAACACGCTTGTTTTTAAACCCTGAAAGTTTTGTGGATTCAGGATTATGTATTTCAACGGCTCTATCTGGTAAAACTTTGGTGATCACAAATGGACCTGACCACCGTGATTTTGGCTTCCATGGGAAGAATTTCACCCTTGATTGTTTAACAGTACCTTCTGACATGGTTCCAGTTGTATGCGCACTAACTTCTCATCATGTCTTTTCTTGCCCTTTTCTTTCTTTGTACAATTTCGCATCCCAAAAGGCTGATTGTGAAATTCCTCCAATTCGTTGAGCTGGTGGATCTTTTTCTCTTCTGTTGCTTGTAGTGCAAGAATTGGCTCTTTCAGTGCAAAAGACGTTTTATCTTTAGGCTCCACAGGCAATTGACATGTTTTAAGTTTGTCAGTAGAACTTTGCATTGCATTGGAGTTCTGAATGGTATTGTGTATCACATCAAGTCTGAAACATTCCTCCTTCTTTTCATCATCTGGGAAATTTATGGCCTTAAAAACATTGAATGTTACTTCTTGGTCATGTACCCTCATGGTTAATTCTCATTTTTGTACATCAATAATGGTTCGAACTGTAGCCAAGAATGGTCTCCCAAGGATGATTGGCACGTCTGCGTCTTCCTCAATATCAAGGACAATAAAATCTGCTAGGAAAATGAATTTGTCAACCTTGACCAACACATCCTCAACTACGCCTCTTGGAAATACGAGCGTTCTATCAGTAAGTTGTAGAGAGACTGAAGTGGGCATTGTTTATCCAATCTGCAGTTTCCTGAAAATAGAAAAAGGCATCAAATTAACACTTGCACCTAAATCACATAAAGCCTTACCAAATTTATGTTCTCCTATGACGCAAGGAATGGTGAAACTGCCAGGATATTTCAACTTCGAGGGAAGTTTCCTCTGAATGATGGCGCTGCATTCTTCTATCAATGCTACTGTCTCGTAATCTCCCAATCTCCATTTTCGTGAAAGAATATCTTTCATGAATTTTACATAGTTGGGCATTTGTTCCAAGGCTTCTGCAAATGGAATGTTAATGTGCAACTTTTTGAACACCTCCAGGAAACGGGCAAACTGCTTATCCAGTTTTTTTTTCTGAAGACGTTGAGGAAAAGGTGGAGGTGGAGTGGTCTGTTCTTTTTCCTTTGCTTCTTTTTCCTCCGTATGTTGCCCTATTTCTTTTGTAACTTCCTCAGCAGTTGTTTTGGCTCCAACATCTTTGTTGATTTCAGTATCGCTTTTTAACATGATGGCATGACATTGTTCATTTCCCATGTTCCTTAGATTTGGCTCTGTGTTGCTAGGAAGATTACCTGGTGGTCTGTAACTCTGAGCATTGGCCAGTTGTCCAATTTGATTCTCCAGTGCTTTAATAGAAGCTGATTGGCTCTGAATCACGCATCGTACTTTTTTAACTGAGCCAGCACTTCTGCTATTCCTGGTTCATTTACCTGCTCCTGGCCTTTGTTCTGTTGCTGGAATCCAGGTGGTGGATAGTTCTACTGTTGGCCTAAATTGTTGCTCCATGAAAAATTAGGATGATTATTCCACCCTGGGTTGTAGGTGTTGGAATATGGATTGTTCCCATGTTTGTTGAAATTGTTGACAAAATTCATCGTTTATTCAAGTTGGTTCGACTCTGGTGCTTCTCCATATGGTGAACTTGTGGATCCAGTGGTAAGAGTCTCCATAAATTTGTATATCTGATCCAGCTTGGCGTTGACTGCTGTATTGGCTCCACTTTCATAAATTCCTGCAATTCTTTGGATCATGCTCCTTTCTGTTGGCCACAAGGAATTGTTGTTGGCCATTTCTTTGATTAGTTCCCAGGCTTGATCTTCTACTTTCGCCATTAAAGCTCCTCCAGCAGCAGCATCGATTGTGGTTCTCATTATTCCAGAAAGTCCATTATAGAATGTTTGGACTTGAAGCCATTTTGGAATCTCATGGTGAGGACATTTCCGGAGAAAATCTTTGTACCTTTCCTAAGCTTCGTAGAGAGTTTCCGAGTCTTGTTGTACAAAGAATGTGATGTCATTTCTCAGTTTTCCAGTTCTGGCTGGTGGGAAGTACTTTGCAAGAAATTTGGTGGCTAAAGTGTTCCAAGTTGTGATAGAACCTGCTGGTAGTGAATGTAGCCAAGCTTTAGCTCTGTCCTTCAAGGAGTATGGGAAAACACGCAATCTCATTGCTTCTTCAGCTTCTCGGTTGTAATTGAAAGTGCCGCAAACTTCCAGGAAGTTGCTGATGTGGGCATTAGGATCTTCAGTTGCATTCCCCCCAAACTGAACTAACTGCTGAATCATCTGAATGCATGTTATGATGTCACCCGCATTTGCTGGTAAATGAGGAAGTACAATACAGGAAATGAGTCTGTCAACCACCGGAATGGTTCTGTCTCGAATGGGAATTGGTGGTGCAACCTCCAAAGGTTCAGGTTCCATGTTGACTAAAGCTTCTTGGCCTTCTCGCCTTTCCCTTATCAACTGTTTGATGGTTCTTTCAATTTCTGGGTCAAGCGGTCGAAGTTCAAAGCTTCTGGTTCGTCTCATGAAGTTTCTGAGAACCTGAAACACAAGAAAACAAAAACAATAAGTAAATATAAAATTAGATACAAGTAAAAGTATCTAACCTCTAAACTAATAGTGAAAGATAATTAAGTCCCCGGCAACGGCGCCAAAAACTTGATCGGCGTAAACACACACGTATAACGCAAGCGCACGTATCGTTCAAGTAGTATAAAAATATCGATCCCACGAGGACTTAATATCTAAACTATTAATTTTATGAGGTCAAATGATTACTAGTATCTAACAGGTTGTTTGATTGATTTGAAATGGTGACGATTCTAAATTTAAAAACAAGTAAATAAAATTGTTCGAAAGTAGGTTTTACGAAAATTCAATATTAAAAACTATCTAGGGTTGTGAATCTTTCCAATATTATTTAAAGATGAAGTGGTTATCTTATAGCTGGGTAATATATTGATTTATTAACCTGGAACACTAAATTATGTGAAAGTCTTTGTCGATGGTTAGACACAAATACCCAGTTTAACCCAATTGAACCATATGTCTATGTCAACCAAATTATCTGGATTCATTAAGTTTAAGTTCCAATTATGGCTACCCCCGCCCGACAGGTATATGTCTATCCTGTAAGGAAATCTATTAAAGGGTTATCTATCCTCAAGGAAGATCATGGGCTATTGAGTCTAAGGTCTCAAACTTAAAATCTTTATGTCTAGTTCATTTTAAGTTTACCTAATCAATTTTAATAATGGCCAGTTAATAAAAAGTATTAAGATTAAGACTCAATAAATAAATCTTTATATTACCCAAACTATAATCTAACCCTTATAAACCGGTGATATTGAAATTCATCACAACCCTAGATAACTAACTTAGTTATGACACATGCCTAGGGCTAGTAAAAACTTAAAAGTAAAAGCCATAAAGTAAAAATATGAATAGTAAATGCGGTAAAGTAAATACTGAAAAGTAAATTACAATAAAATAAAATGCTAAGGTAAAAGGAATTACTTTTACTATTTACTATTTTAGATATCTCCCATAAAATAATATATAAACTTGTGATAATATTACCAACCAGCCATATAGGCGGTAACCTGATTAATTCAAATTAAGTCCGACCAGCCATAAATGCGGTATGATTTGTCCATGAACCTGCCATATAGGCGGTAAGAAAATTTAATTACCAACCAGCCATATAGGCGGTATCCTTGATTAGTCAGGTTTAAACCAATTTAAATTTAATAGCCAACCGACCAATATGGCGGTATCCTTATTAAGTCAAATTTTAAATAGTAAATATATTATATTTAAGGGAGATTAATCTAAATAGTAACAGTAAAATAATTACCTTTCACCTTAGCAATGAGAAGTTACCTCATCATGGTTGAATAGTAAAACTGAAACAGTAAAAACAAGATAAATTACTATTACTATTACAAAAAGTAATTACTATTACAGAATGTAATTAAAAATTAATTACAAAACTTAAATTAAAAGAAACTAGAGAAAGAAACTCCCTATTTACATCAAAGAAATGAGAGAGAATGGTGCAACTAAAACTGAAATCTCGAGCTCAATTTATAGGCAAATTTTGAGTCTGGCGTCGCGACGCCAAATTCCTTCTTGCGTCGCGACGCTGGCTCTGTTGACTTGGTCCACGTGGTTTGACTTTGACTATTGACACGGATTTCATCGGCCCAATAAGAATTCAACACGTGGCACGCGGTAGATTCAGTTCAATGAGAAGATGACACGTGGCAGAAGAAGATTCACCGATGATTCGGTCCAATTAGAAGATGACACGTGTCACGCGGAGTGTCGGCACCATAGGCTTGTGACACGTGTCCTGGCACATTTTAGCGGATCCTCTGTGATGGTGACACGTGGCACGACGCACGTTAGAAAAGTCAAACTTCTCAAATTCTAACCCGTTGACCCGGCGCACGTTAGCAACTTTGGTGCATGTTAGGCGTCACGACGCCAAGGACTTGCGCGTCGCGACGCGCCTAAATTACCATTTTGCCCTTTTTGCCAATTTTCACTGTTTTGCTCCAAATCACCTCCAGAATGTCCTGAAACTTTATTTATCTACAAAATAACACAAAACACATCAAAATATTCACAAAACTCAAGAAACTATACAAAATATTAGGTTAAATGAGTGGGAAATAGTGATAGATTTATCACTCATCACCTACACCTTCCATTTTTCGATCAGGGAGATGAATATTACCCATAAGGACTTTTGATATGAAATTTGATACGGTGAAGATAAATCTGACCCAATATCCTATAGACCTTCAAAGAAATTATCATTGAAAACCCTTGAAGATTGCCTCAGATGAGCAAAAGGATACCAACCATTTGATGAGTCTTTGTTCAATCTATGAACTTTGGAAGAATCATTCTTCTCTCACACAAAGCAAATCACAAATTTTGTATTTTCTTTCAATAGAGTTCCGTTCATTTCCATTGAAAATATGAATTTTAAATAGTTACATGAATCAAACCCTAATATATACAAAAAGTCAAAAATAATATTAAACTACCAATTATCAACTCAAACTTATAACTCATAATTCCTAGCCCATTAAGGAACCAACAAATAAATAAAAATAAACTAACACAAGGATAAATAAAACGTGCATCCATGTTTTGATCCATACATGCAAATAAATAAATAATAATATAATGAAACTAAGCCTAAACAAATGAAACATATCTATATTGCATCTCGATGACTTGGGTCAAGTGTATAACTCTTGAATCCTCTTCCTTGGAGTTCACTTGGCCTATAATGTGCTTGTTCAAAACAGCTACATGACGTTGGGCTAGGCCTATAATAGCGTCTTTGATTTTATGAGATTTGAGTCTTGTAATTAGTCCAACTGGTACATGGATTGGATTAATTGTGCTCTAGATCGAATTTGGTGCTGCTAAGATCACATCATCCCTTCCCTCTTAAAAAGGATTTGACTTCAAATCAGCACAATATTTGATGAGTTCTATATTGAAATTAACGATATAGTCCAATTTTAACCTTGGTAAGATCATTCCTGTGAATATGATTGTTAGGAAAATCCCGAGGTCTCTACCTGAGAGATTTTTGCCTAAGATCACTGTCATATAAGAAAGCAAGGATTTAGATAACTTGAAACTAGAGGACCTTTTAGGTAACCTTCAAGTTTATGGGAGCAAACTTACTGGTTTAAAATATCTAAGAACATTGCCATGAAAACTGAGAAATTTTGACATATAAGATCTGAATGTCCTACTTATCTATATTCGATAGGCAAGAAAGTCAAGAATGTCTCTCATAGTGATGTTGAATTAGAAGTTCATTACTTCTTATGATTCTTCTGAGGAGAAATGCAATCACATTGTATTTTCTTCTAATGTTGTTAATGGGAATGATATGGATTCCCATTCAGAGTCTTCTCATGATGACTCTGAAAGTGAGGATGATCTTCAGGTAGTTTATATTGAGTTGTACAATGAGAGCTTAGCTACCAAGAAGACTTATGTAAAGGTTAATAAAAAACTAAAGAAGACTGAACTAGATAGGAATGAAGTTCAAGCCAAGTTAGATAAGAATCTTATTATTGTTGATGACCATAAGGAGAGAAATATGGAATTAATTGATAGAGTCAAATGCTTAGAGAAAGAACTTGAAGATATTATGACCCAGATATCTGAATTTTCTAGTAAGGCTAAGAAGTTAGATTACATATTAGGCATTGGTATGCCCCTTATGAAAAGAAATGTTTAGGCTTCATTGAGTCAAGCTGTGACAAGGCTTCCTCTTCTAAAACCTTTTTTGTCACAGCTCAGTCCTTACCTAATCAAGTTGAACTAAATCCTAGATGTGAATTTGGAAAGAAGCATGTTGAATAGAGTCAAATGACTCATTCTGATATTCCTTCTCCTATGAAGCAACCTCAATCTAGAGATTACGTTGGTAAACCTCATTATCATCTGAGGTTTGTACTTGTTTGTCACTAGTGTGGAAAATTAGGACAAATTAGGCGTAAGTGTTTCATGTTAAAAAATAGAAAAAAAGGTCTAAGAGTGCTCTATCTAGATTTGATGCTTCAAATCTAGCTTGTCAAGTTGTTGTACTTGCCAAATAGACTCACTTCATTAGTGAGAAACTGATAATGCTGATAATGAGTTCTCAAGTGAAAAATATTCCCATGAGAGTTTGAGTGAGAAAGGAAGATACATTCTTAATCACTTCTGAATCTCTCAATCCTGAAAGGATTAATCAGACTGTACTTTGGTGTATCTCTGTTTAGATGGAGCATTCATCATCATGGATTGCATTTGTGTATGCATGCATTTTATTTTTGTGTGATTACATTTTGCATTTTTTGCTGCATTGTTTTTTTTTTTTTGTGAATGTGTGTCTTGCTTATGTTATAGTCCATTGGTATATAGATTGAAAACCTTGACATAGATTTCATAGCCGATTTCGAATAAACGGTAATATGATCTGCACTTGAAATTCAACTCTATGTACCATTGGAAAATAAAAAGCATTGTCTCTTTTATATATATATTTTTTTAAAATGAAAAAATATAAAAATAAATAAATAAAAGAAAATACTGAAAAGAGTTAGTGGCTTCAAATAGCATGTTTGAGCTTAAAGCATGTGATCATGGTATGTAGGATATTTGGCTATGCATGTGTAATACAACTCTATGTACCATTGGAAAATAACAAGCATTGTCTCTTATATATATATAATGGAAAAATATAAAATAAATCAATAAAAGAAAATACCAAAAATAGTTAGTGCTTGAAATAGCATGTCTGAGCTTAAAGCATGTGATCCTGATATGTAGGATATTTGGCTATGCATGTGTGATATGATCATTTTCCTTAATGTTTTGTTTGCATGAGTGTGTGTGATAAACACTCTTGGTATATCTTGTACTTGCATTTGACATATATTTTTTTATTGATTTTGAGTCTTGGTCGTATGTATGAGTTATAGGATTGGCAATCTAATCTTTATAATACATAGATCACTAAATAGTGTGACCTTTGGCTAGATGACCTTATGTTATTCTCTTTTTGTAATGAAAAGAAATTTCAATGAGTCTCAAGTACTTCAATTGCGGTACTCAATATGCCAAAATCAAAAGATAAAGGCAAAATTCATTCACTTGAAACTATTTTTTATGAGCTAATATGTAGGGGAGAACCAGTGTTGCTTATTTTTAGGTCTTAGTGGTGCTAGGTTTGAACAGATATTCAGTGTACTTGATGTTACATGAGATATGACTTCTTTAGCTTAATCTTGCTCATAAAATAAGATCTTAAGCTTTGAATTTTTGTGCAATGATTTTTATTCACGCAATTGCTTATTATAATTTGATGTTTAAGTCATATGCATACATATATTCTTGAGCATGAATGGAGATGTTTCATATTATATCATGTCATAAACAGCTGAATATTATTTGGGCATCATTGCACTTGCCTGTAATGTTGTTTTGAGACATTTTTTGTCGTGTTTTCTATTTCATTTATGTGCATGTTTTGTGGCATGTCATTGCATTAATTATTTCTTTTAGTTTTGCATCGTTCATGGTTTGTCTGTTTTTCTTCCCATGTGTTTCTTTTTACTAATTGAGATGTGTTGTTAAAAGGGGAGAATTTTGTATATGTTGTTGTTTCTCTTATGCTATTGTTGCTATTACTGCATGGTTTTCTGTGTGCAGTAGGTTGGTGTTTATTGTTCTTATCCACTGTCATTTTGTAACAAAAATAGAGAGAAGAATGTTGATGTTTGAATGTTTTATGTTTCTATAATGCTCATAATTTATGATGATACTTTTTATATATGTTCATCATTTACTGCTTTTCCCTTTTTCTTTTCATGGGTATGTTGTTTGTTGTTATTTCAAATGAGCATATCGACATCTTCATCGACTTCAAGATTATTGGTTGTTAGGTTTTAGATCGAGTTATATTATAATAAGTCTTTATCTTGAGGGTTGACAGTTGTTGAAAGCACAAAAAATACACAGTCTCCACATCTTTGTTTCCACATCATTATTCTTTGAGGGAATTTTCCTAAATCCCATTCATATTTGTTTCCATCTTCTTTGATATTTCACCATTGAAGACATCATTAATCTTTTGTCTTCTTTGTTCTTGGTGTACATCATTTTTTGGTAACCATGACAACACCAAACCTTACAAAACCCTAACCTTCAAAGTTCTAAGTTGGAGATTGATCGTCGAAGTTCTGGCAAGAGCAAGTTCGCTATTGGATTTACTACAAGAGACTTCAGAGGTTCTGAAAAAGGCTATTTGGTGTGGGTTCGAGGAGTTTCCTTGGGATATTATTTTGTTATAGATCTTTTCTCTTCATAGTGAATTCGGTTGGTAACCTATACTCATAGTGGGTTTTTCTCTGCAAAGAGTTTTCTACTTCGTAAACAAATCTGATAATATTTTTTTACTTATTGTCGCTTACTTTTTACATATTTATTTATTCTATTTAATTATTGAATAGACTAACAGTGGGGCCATTGATTAGACTTAAGGGTGTTTAAAATTAGACATATAAATATTAATCTAGAACTTGTCTTAATTAGTGTAGTTAGATTTTAATTTCCACAGTTTACCCTATGTGTACAAGGGTGTGCAAAATAGTGTAAATAGCATTGTAATTAAAAAAATACAAACTTGATTTAAAATGTTTCTTAAAATATTGATTTTTTTTATTTCATATTTAGTACACCTTTTCCTCGTGTTGTTTAAGAAATTATAAATTGTATTATGACATTCTAATTAGCAAGAAAGAATCTTGTTAGTTTGTAAATTCTGGATTCTCATAATTTCATTTATATGTTTAAGTTATATAATTTTGTTTGAATCGTGATAAGTTATGTGCTCAAAGTATATAATATTTATTTGATTTTTTTTATAAATGGTATCAAAACTAGTTGGTAATCCCATAAAATGATAGTTATGATTTTATTATGTCTTTTTCCCATGTGTGGGTGGATATGTTTTCCTTCTTCTTTTTTTGTTAACCTTCACGGAGACGTGAGATCCTAAAAATGAAAATAGTAATATTATACACGAACAAGGTATGATCTTGACTAATTTTTAAGTTTTAAGTTGTCATAACTTAGTAGATGTAATTTAGCTTATAAAATCAAGGATAAAATTATAAAGGAATAGGGTTGGAATAAAGGTCCAAGCTGGCGTAGTCTAATCTGGCCCATCCAGTCTCCTAAGTTTAGACCAGCCCTATTGTGAAATGGCTTGTTTTTACTATAGACTTGGCTCAGAACTTTATTTTTTTTAAAAAAAGATATAATTCTTAGTATAATTATAACTCAAACTCAATCCACCAACTTTCTCACACAACTTCTCATTTTCTCAAGAAAATTTCCACTAATTACTCTCTTTTCCTTTCTTTAAATATGGTTTTTGCACTAAATGCCCTACCTATCATTTGGATATGGAGAAAGGAAATGCGGAGGTGGGATAGTGAGTAGGCTAGAAAATGGTTCAGCTTTTGCAACTAAAAGAGATGTCAAAACATTTTACTTTATGCAATACATATGATGTAGGATATATGACATTCGTACCTTTAAATGGTCATAACTTGAGCTACATATGTCTGATTTTGGGCCATAATACACCGATTCAAAGCTATTGAGAAGATACATATGGTGATAATTAAAAAGATGCATGTGATGTTGACTGGTTATGCCAATCTGGCCCAATAAATCATCTTCAGAATCCATTTTAAAAGACCTTGAATCATATTTAGAAGTTTTCTTTTTTCTATTTTTAGGATTCTTTCCGAATTTGTTTCTTTTAATTCAAAAATCATATATTAATATTATTTTCTTTCATTGTTTTAAGATAATTATGGTATTTTAATAATTTGAATTACTCTAGTTTGGTCATATCGCATTAGTTAGAGATTTGATACAAAATGGTGTTGAAACTATAGTTTCTGCTTCCTCTCTTATTCGATGAAACTATGTTATTCAAAACTTTATTCTTCTTTATGTTTTATGTTTTGTCAATTGGTATTAGAATTATGTTCTTTCCCTGACAATGGCACCAAAAGATGATCAATATGGAGACAATTGTCCTACTAGTGACGAGTAGAGGATGAGGGCTCTGGCGGGAAAAGATGTTGCAGCCGCTATTAGAGACTTTGTTCAAAAATCTTAGTTTGGTAATATTATTCCAGGGTTGTTTGGATTAGGTCTCAATAGCAATAGAAATAAAAATCAAGGTCAAATAGGCGTTGGTGAGAATATAGCTCATGGCTCAGCAGCGGAGAGAGGGGTTCCATACGAAGAAGTTGAGTATCCATCGTATATAGATTTAGATGCTGACTCTGACGATAATGAATCTTATGGAGGCATAGGCAAATACATGTTGTATAGATGTTGAGTCTCTATTTTAAGGTTTCTTTGTATGTAGATGAATTTCTAGAATGGCTAGGGAATATGGAGAATTGTTTCAGTTACATAGACATCACTACTAGTAAACAGATTAAATTGATGGCTCTGAAATTATAGGGTGGTATTTCGGCATGGTAGACGCAGGTTCAAAATAAAGGAGAGTTATGGTTAAAGCACCAATAATATTGTGGAGTAAGATGTGGAATAAGTTAAAAGCATGATTTTTACCCTTTGATTATGAGTAGACCTTGTACAGGCAGTTCAAAAAATACGTTCAAGGTACCCATATTGTTGTATAATATATGGATGAGTTCTTTAAGTTAGATGTATAGAATCACTTCAATGAAATATATAGCCAGCAGGTTGTGCGATATATTGACAAAATGAAGCCTAAAATTGCTAATGAGTTGGACTTGCATAAGAGGTGGACATTATCGGAGGCAATTAGCAAGGTCACTAAAACATAGAAGAAATGACCTGTAAGGGCACAAGTGTTATATCCTAGATTATTCAGAACATGGCCGACATGAGATTGTGATATTATCTACATAAGCCTATGGCATGAACATGCGTAACATGACATGATTTACAAATGTACTATCTGATGTTGAATACATGTATGTCTGATACATACAATGCATAAATTCATGGAACATACGTCAAAACTGAAAGTGGAAAAGTAAGTCGTATAAACGATCTAGTGAGTGAATACAAAAAAGTTAAACATAAATTAACATTACATGTGCAATGAAATTGCTTTATAAATCATGAAACCTGACTCGTGAGCTTCTGAAATGTAAATTGTAATTCTTCTAACACATATTGTAAATCATATTCTGTGATATGGAAGGTATGATTATGACTGAGAGTTCATAACTACAACAATAAACTTGGATTTGCGAATTATAAACATGAATTGGAAACTGTATATTGTAAACCTGTCCAGGAACTGTAAACATGATTTGCGTATTTCAATATAAACTGAAAATTGTAACATAGACTGAAAGCTGCAAATATAAATCGTAACTGTAATTGTGAACATGTAAACTGATAACATGGGCTAAAACTGTGAACGTGATCTGAAATTGTAAATCATAAAAAACTATCAAACTTGAATCGTAACCGGGATTCGATCGTCGCCTCCTCATACGCTTACATATGTTAAAGTCATAAAAAATATCAATAGTATAGTAACCTAGGGGCGTATAACCTACTTAACGGGACCTAGCACCACATAAGCAGGGGAAGCTAAGCTGTAATATGTAACCCACTTAGTGGGAACCTGACACCACGTAAGTAGGAGAAGTCGAATGTGAACATGAAACAACCTAATAGGGTTTTCAAAGAACCATTAGGCAAGCTGAAACTGAAGCTAAAGGGATGGTACTCTACTGGTGTTTTGAAAATGATTAATTACTTGTACTTGAAAACATGTAAGTCATATATTGTAAAAATGAAACTTAAACTATAAATCTTGGGAAATTATGAACTTTAAGTCTTGTAGCACAAGTTGTAAACATGAAACATAAACTATAAATTATGAGACATGAACACGTAATCATAAACTGAGGACTATATATATGAACTGTAAAAATATAAAGCATGAACTAAAACCGTACAAACCATGAATCTAAAAACATGTTACGTGAAAACGTAAGTTGTAAACATGACACCTGAGACACATGACTAAAAATGGGAAACCATAACACGTGACTGTAAATTATGACATGTAAAACATGAATCATGAATTGACACATAAGTTATAAAATCGTGACGTGTAAAAACATAAAACTGTGAACTTGACATTTGTAATATAAACTATAAATTGTAGAACGTAAACTGTAAACGTGGTTGTAAACTATAAACATGACGCTTGTACTGTAATTCATAAAATATAAGTTGTAAATCATAAACTGACGTCATATGAATCATAAACTGAAAACTGAAATCTTAAACTGTAATATGAAAGTGTAAACTAAAAACGTAGAAAAAGGAAGCCGAGGACACATAAATCATGGGCTAACGATTGGAAATCATATACTATAAACATAATCTGCAAACTGAGAACTTGAGCTGTAAACATGAACCGTGACCCTGTATTGAAAATTGAAAACATGACTTGCCACTATAATCATAGCAAACTCTGTATAACATAAACTAGAAACATTACTAAAAACTATAACGTGACTGCAAATGTAAACATGAAAGCTAAGAAACACGTCATAACCCAAAAACTGTGACATGAATTGAAAATATTAACATTGACTGAAAACTATAAACATGACTTGAAATTGTAAACTTGAACTAAAGCTATAGAACGTAAACTAGAAATATGATTCAGAACTATAACATGAACTAAAAGCTTAAGACTGAAAACTGAATCATGAACTAAAACTGAAAACTGAAAAAACATAAACTGGAAAGTATGACATTAAATAATAGACAAGAATGGTAAATCGTAAAAATGATGTGAAAGCTGTAATACAAACTAAAAACTATAACTTAACTATCAATCATGAAACCTAAACTGCAAATTGTGATGTGTAACTATAAATCATAAACTGGACATCTATAAATCATGAACTATTGTATATACTGGGATACATACAATGCTCGTATGAAATTTATTACCTATTTTAGAATAAGTATGAGATGAACGTCGTCCGAGTGGATTTCCTAACCAATACTTCTATAATGGAAACACACAAGCTGTAAACGTAAATTATAAACATGTAACATGTGAACATAAATTGAAAACGTGTATACGTGACTTCTAAACACATGAACTGTAAGTGTGTAAACATGGGCTACAAACTGAGAACGTGAGTCATGAACATGAAATATAGTTTATGTTACATGAAACATGGATCACAATTCATAATACATAAACTGTAAGTAAATCATACCACAACCATAAAAACATGAAAACATAAAAAGGGAAATACCATTCACTCACATAATCATCGTCATAATGCTCTCATGCTCAAATGGAATTGAAGGGATCCTCTTGCATGGAATCTATGGATTCAAGTATAGTTAATATACCTGAACATTACTATTCTAATCATGCATGTGAACAAAGCATATGCCCATAAAGCCTAAGGTATTTTCTAACATCCTAAGTTACTCACCCCCAAATTACCACCCAACTCACGGTAACTACACAATTTCACACAAGAAATTATCACAACACAGTAACAACAAGAATCTTGGCTTATACATCCCTAAATCATGAGAATCATGTCTAGCTATACCAAAACCCTAGGCTCTGATTCAACTCAAATCATGCACAAATCATGACTATTTATACCAATATAAGCATGATTAACTCTCTAATTAACCAAAATCATGGAAAATGAACATGGTCATGCTTGGGTTTCCATGGATGCACATAAGGAGCTTGTAAAATCATGTTAAGATGCAAACAATAACTAGAATATAAGATAGGGAAACTTACTAGCTTCATTGTCACTTGGGGATACATGAAAATCACTATAATCTAAGCTTGATCTGAAGAAAAATGAGGGTTTTATGTGTGGAGGACGTAAGAGAAATATGAGAGAAAAATGGAGAAGAATGCTTAATTATATAGCCACGAAATTCTAGCATTTTCTCACTAAAAATTGTAAGATTGTTCGAACGCCACACGCACGCAACACGAACGCACATAATCTGCTAAATCACGTTCGAATGCCCATCGAATGTCACACGAACGAAGGCCTTTTGAAGGGTTTCGTTTGAACAGGCCGAAGAACGCGCCACAAACACAAACACTAGTTACATTCGAACGCTGGAACAAACGCAACACAAATGTGATTCTGAATTTTTCTTTACATCTTGACTGAACTTGACTTGCTCGGGGTTGGTCCATACACGGACCCTACACGTGTATTAAAAATCGCATGCATGAACTATATGACAATTATAAACATGCTAAAATGACCATGATGTTACAACAAGCACCTGAAAGATATAATTTTAGGCATAATAGATTCCCACGGTAATCTAGCAATAGTTTTAATGTAGGGGGATCAAATGGTAAAAATTCCGGAGAAAATAATAGATTCTAACATAATAACCAATAGCAGGATAATAATTTCCCTTGATAATCTCAGAATAATAATTTTTCATGATAGCAGCAGTGACAACAATAAGTATGATAGCAAACCAAACCATATATTTTTTTTTTTTTTTTTGAAATCGTTGGAAACCCCGCCACCAAACCACCCATTCTGGGCCGCGGCGCAGGTAAAACCCCCGGCTGCCCCAGGCTCTTACAAGAAGTTGCACCCCCTGGATTCGAACCCAAAACCTCAAGGTGAGATTCTGGACCCTTCACCACCAAGCCACACCCCTTGGGGGCTCAAACCAAACCATATGCTAGACCTGATTTAAATAAGTGTTTGTGATGTCAAGAACTATGGCTTAAATCTAATCAATGTTATTTTCGGAGGTCAGCTAATTATGCAGAAGAATCAAGTGAACATGGAGCTTTTGTTGTGAATAAGGTTGAAAATAAGGGTGAGGAAGAGTATGCTGATGGGGGATGAGAGAGAAAAACTTGCTTGTATTATTCAGAAAATTTTATTAACACCTAGGGTTGAAGAAGAATCACAAAAGCATAAAAATTTTCAGATGAAAGGAACTATCAATAACAAAATGTGTCGAGTTATCATTAATAATGGTAGTAGGGAGAATATAGTATCCAGGGCATTAGTTTCAGCTTTGGGATTGAAAATAAAGGATTATTTGTCACCGTATAAATTGGATGGATTGAAAATGGGCTGAGACGAGAGTGACTGTGATCTGCCGGGTTCTATCTTCGATTGGTAAGGTTATAAGGTAGGGATATTGTGTGATATAGTTGATATGGATGCATGAATTGTTATCTTAGGGAGACATTGGCAATTTGACATTGATGACGCTCACAAGGGAAGGAAGAGTGAATATGTATTTTGGTAGGGTGATAAAAATATCAATTTGGTGCCAGTTGAACAGAAAAGATCACCTACATAATGAAGGAGTTTTCTCACATTGGTAAAAGGACATGTAGCTGGGTATGAAGGTTGTACTATGATGGTGGATGAAGAACGTGTAATAGGATCTACAAAAATACTACACATACATAAACTCTTACTTACAATTTCTACACCTCTCTCACTGTAGCTACAGTGAGAGAGGTGTAAAAATTGTAAGTAAGAGTTTATGTAAGTATATCATTGCTCATAGGATCTAATATACCCAAACAGGTTCAATTCTTACGAGATGAGTTTTTAGATATGATGATTATAGAGATGTCTGACTATAGTAGTGTCTATTACAAAGTGTTTGAAGAATGGAAGATTTTAGTAGGGTGATGAACAGGCTACTAACTTTGTTGTCTTGAAAGATAGCCTAGTTTTGAGAAATTTGAGGTGGAATGTGATGCATCTGGAGTTGGCATAGGTGTCATTTTGATGCAAGAAGGGTAGTCAATCGAGTACCTCAATGGTCTTTTTATATATAAGTAAAAGTTCTTTTTTTATATTTCATGCTCTTTTACATTAGAAGCACTATCAGATTTATTGTAAATTTATCTTTTATAGTGATCACCAAGTTTTGAAGTTTATCCACACACAGAAGCACCTTAATCGGATGCATGTGTATTGGTCTAATTTTCATACAAAAATTCACCTTTATGTTGAAACACAAGTCAAAATCGTAAAATAATGTGGTTGATGTTTTGAGTATGAGGGTCAATTTATTAGTTATAAGCTGAGATTATTGATTTTGAGCATTTACAAGGGTTGCATGTTGATGATGCTGACCTTGGAGAAACATAGCATAAATGTATTCATCGATAGGATGCTGGCGAATTCTTCATTCTTGATAGTTATCTTTTTAAATTTTAAGGATAATCAATTGTGCATTCCTCCCAGTTCCATGCACAACACAAGCATTTGATTCGTACTCTGTAAGATGGTAGTTTAGGTGGTCACATGGGACGTTATTAGACAATCACTTTGTTGAAGGAGCGGTATTTCAGGCATAGGCTGAATGGAATACTGGCAATAATATGTAGTGCTATCCGGCTTGTCAAATAACAAAATGAACGAGTCAGAATATAGGGTTGTATACTTCATTGCCTGTTCCTAAGTGCCTATGGGATGTTCTTGTTGGAGTTGGTGTTTAGAGTGCTAATCTGAATAATGCATAGTACATTATATTTTATTATTTATTAATAAAATAACTATATTTTCATTTCAAACCTTATTAATGGTAATGTCATTATGCATATTAGATGGATATATATGCTGAGAATGACATCGACCTTAGAATAGTCATGTAGTAATACTGGACACTGGGTGGTCTGACATTGTGATAGTATTACTATTATAAACTATTCTTAAAGTAAATATTTTTAGTCGTTGGTTTAACCCGATGTACCATGAGCATGGGAAGCACGTATAGACATGTGGGTATTCGTTGGAGCGAATACTGAATGACTTACAAGTGATTCCTAATAGTTGGAAGTACACACCACCGTCAATAGGAATCTCCTCAAATCGAGTAGTATATGTGATCCTTTGACTATAGGATAGAATTGATTTTGTGTGAGATCCTCCACATTTTGATGCCATGTATGTCAAAAACCTTCCATGGTATGGACTCTAGATGTTCGTTGGGTGTGGACCGATGCACTCGTTAATCAAGTGCATATCAAGATAGGATCCGTCGGCCCGTATGTGTACCATAAAGGGTTTAGGTATCCATGTAAGTAAGTCACGATTCTTAAGACTTTGGCGCCAAAGCCGACCACTTAAGGTGGGTCGCTTTTATCAGAAATGGTTTCTGATTAAGTTGTACAAAATCGTGGATATGTCGACATGAGATGTGCGCCTTGAAAACTTGATGGTGTATTTTATGTTTCCTAAGCACAACTTGGATAGCCTACGATGGAATGATTGTTAAACATATGTAATGACCTCGACTTATATAGTTCAGAAAGATCGTTTGTGTTTTCACGAATTCAGAGGTGGCCAAATTGCATACATATTAGCTAGGCTTATATGACAAACGTGTATGGACTTAGATAGTCCCACAATATGAAGTATCCTCATTGAGCACTTGGGTAGCCGGTAATTTCTTGATAATAAATAATATTCGATATTATAATTATCAAATAAAATAATTAAGTATTATTGGATAACATTGATTATTTACTTTGACCTAATTGGATCATAAATATCTCTACCATTTGAGGATATTTTGGTAATTATAAATATGTATTTATAAGTGTATTTGGCTTGATTTAATTAGGTTAAATCAAAGTAGTAGACAAAGGTAATTAGTCACACCTAATTATACATATTTGGACAAATTGAATTAAGTCCACCTAAAAGTTGATTAAAACTTTTACTAATTAAAAATTGTCTAAGTTTTGCTATAAATAGCAAGCTTGAGGAATGTTTTAATTAAGCTAAAGATAAGCTAAATAAGCTTGATAAGCTTAAGCTTGTGAAAGTTAAATACAAGTAATTCTTGAAGAAATTAGCCTAAGTTAGAGAAATGTTTAGAGAAGTTTTGAAAGTTCTCTACAACATTTCAACAAGAAAAAAATCAAGATTGGATCTTGGAGTGAAGCTTGCTTGCATTGGAACCAAGATTGGATCTTGGAGTCAAGCTTGCTAAACCATGGAAGTACTCCAACAATTTCAACAAGGAGAATGAGATTGGATCTTTGTATCAAGCTTACTATGTAATGTTTGATCTTCTCCTAAGTTATGTTCTTCATTAGTGAGTTTTCATTAGTGAGACATATAGTGATGAATTATGTATTGGATGCATAATTACATAACTTAAAGTTGAAATTAGGCTAATGAATTATGTTAGGATGCTTTGGAAGTATAAACACAATATACTTGTAATTGGGTTAAAGATGTTCATGTTGGAAATATAATAATTATTAGAGGTTGAAACATTAGATTAAAGCTTAGAGTTATGGCTATCATTCTATAATCATTTGACTAACTTTGAGTGACTTAGAATTGTTCATGTGTCATTTCATTGTGGGGGTTCTAAATTGGTTTGTATTTTGATTCAAATAAATGCATATATGTTTTTAGAATACATGAATGTTAGTTGTACAATATGTGTTGATAGTGGTTACGATGCTAAATTGGATTTTAGGTATATTTAAAGTATTATGATAAAATTGGAAGTGTTTAGTATTGGTTTGAAGTTGAAAATGGCCCGACCCAGGCCCATGTTGGGCTTTAGCTCAGCCCAGCCAATGTTAGGATAGACCTGGGCTTTTCATGGCCTAGAGCCCGGCTGAACCCACCAAAATGTCATCTCTAGACGGAATATGTGTCCAAAGAAAATAACATATACTTAATTATTAGATCCTCATCAGTTCACATAACTTTTTTTTTATTTGATAACTTTTGTTAGTTATTTTAAATAAACAAAGATTAAATAATGGTTTTTGGATTTTTTTTTTATTTAGAAAAAAAAATTTCTACTCAATATATGGAGACTTGGGAGACTAAAAGCGCAAAAAGTGTGAAATATGTTATCTTCAAGAATATCGGGCTGCAAACTGATTGGTCTTGTGTTCAATTGGGCTTGAATGATATCTGAATCTATTGTTGATGGAAACATGTTCGATAATGAGATAAATTGTCCTTCACGTTAGCATTTCGATGTTCAAATTAGTTTTTAATTCAACAATAAATAGTTTGAAGAAAATAAAAGACTTGAAAAATAAGAGTTGTCTTTTTTAGTTTTCATGTTTTAGAAAATATTTCTCTATGTTTTCATAATCAAAAAGTCATCTTCCAGGATCTTTCATTCTCATTTTTGTAGTTCACCTTTTTTTACTATGAATTGAGATTAATAATATTTGGACACGTGATTTCTTTACTTCATATGCACGTTGGACTTGTATCCTATACCATATTTGCATGTTATGTTAGGTGTTTAATCTCATATGTCATGTATCATGTTTGCATATTAGTTAAGTCGATTATAATTAAACTCCGCTAATGGATGTAATTTGAAATACAATTTGGTTTATGTGAGTGGTTTTCGATCTCCTTAATGGATTCTCTCTAGAAACAGAGTATTTCAGAGTGTTATTAGGCTGGAAGTCCTTAATAATACCTAATATTTATGTGACACGTGTTTTAATATTATAAGACTGTTTACTGTAAGCATTGTTTCACTAATGAAACTTGCTATTGAAAGATTTCGTTTATATTAGGACACGTGGCCTAAGTAGTAAGGTAATAATTAAACATCTATACTTGCAATCATACTATTTAAGAAAGGGAAAAAAAATCAAATAAAATAAAATATTAACTTTCCATTTGTGTTCATAATGTCGATCATTAGAGCTATTTAATTTTTTTTTTTTTTTAAACTAACCATTTGTGTTCAAATTCACAATCTCAAATTTTCGACTATTGGACTACTATTCATAGTAGTGCCATCATTTGAGCTATTGCATCAATAGATATAATTTGAATTCGTTGGCTCTTTTATGATGAAATATTTAATTAATTTTTGGTTTATATATTTTTGTTTATTGAAATCAAACAAATTCTTATCTAAAACAGTCTCATGTTTTATTTATACCTTGAAAACAAATTTATTATACCAGTATAAAAAAAGAGTTTTAGTTTAATTACTCTTTCATTTTCTCTCAAAATATAATAATATTATATTATCCTAATTTTTATCCACTTTTTTCTTTCATTTATATAGTTTAGATATAATTGTTAAAAAGTAATTCTACAGAAAAACAAATTCTTTAACAAATACAAAATTTATACTCATGCGATTAATTATATTTTTACTGGCGGAGTTTCCAACGTTTTTAAAAAAATAATAATAAAAAAAACTATCTTACATTAAAATCCTAAATTGTTGCCAACAACGGTCCTTAACTAGAAAAAAGAACTCCTCGTTGTTATGATAATCACTTGATTAAGTTCTCTTAATATTCCACTAATTTGTCCATTACCTATTAATTACCTAACATTCATAAGAAGAGTGTTCAATTTAACACCATTTTAGCTAAAAACACAAAGAAGCAAAACCGCCATTTAGCTTTAAATGTGTTTATTCTTTAATTAACAAACTACTCATGAAAAAACAATCTTGATCATCTCCTTCTCCTCCATGATAAAAAAACTCCCATTCCTTTTTTTTTTTTTTTTTGGGTTCTTTAATTAACTAACACTCATAAGAAGAGTGTTCAATATTTGTATAAACACTTCTTCTTCTTCTTCTACTTGTGTTAGTATTTAATATTTGACACTCTTCACCAATCTATAGCAGTTTTTTTTTTGCTTGGATTTAAGGGTTGCAAAAGTGCTTTTGGCACTCACAAGTTAAGGTTACATGATGGGTAGAAGTGCTTTTCTTGCATCTTTTGTGGGGTTTCTTTGCATTGTTCATTTGAGTACTTTAGCACAGATCAATGAAGCAGCAGCTAATAATTACAGAAGAAACTATATAACTTGGGATGACATGAAAGTGGATTTGCAAAGAACATGGCTTGATACAAGAAAGAGTAGAATCAATAGGACAGCAAGGGTTATAATTGTTGACAAGAATGGTGGTGGTCATTCAAGTTCTGTTCAAGCAGCAGTTGATTTGGTTCCTGAAAATAATTCTGAAAGAATTAAAATCTATATTCTCCCTGGAGTCTACAGGTTTTTTAATTTTTTTTTTTTTTTTAAATTTCTTGTTTTAACATGACCTGAAAATATTGCTACTTTTTGGGTTAGTGGGGAACTTAATGGTCTTCAAAGCAGTTACAATGG